>OX328123.1:7719099-7908471 GCA_946811695.1 Gonocerus acuteangulatus | reverse complement strand
AAAAATAAAAGTCCGTCACGCAGGAGCTGCATAACTAAGCACTTTCCTCAGATTTTGGGTTAGTGTAGACAGCATTACTTAATAATTTGCTGTAAATAACCTATATAGATAAATAAGAACATATATTGTTCTACTCTTTTGCATTTTTTACGAGCAGCTGTTTCAATTATTACTTTTGTAATTAATTTCCTTCCAGAGTTTTGTGTATGCGTGGTACTACACTACGTAGTAAATACACAAAGCTTCACATTTTCATCTATTGATCTTGATGAGTTTCGCAAATCTACGTTTGGCGGAAGAATTCAATTCAAACAGAGTACAAACTAACACCCCCCCCCGTCCAATAGACCGATTTAGTTCATTTTCATATCACTTCTTTCTTATTAGATACCCAGGACGTATACAGAGTTTCGTTACAATACAAGAGAAATTATGACCGGTATAAGGAAATTAGTAATTTCTGTCCGAAGTAAACCCTCCCTTCTAGTCAACCGATTTAGTTTATTTTTACAACAAATTTTTCTCTTCAGTTATATCGAATATCGAGTTTCGTTGAAATATAACAAATATTATGGCTGGTATTGGCAAATAACTACTTTGGCTCCGGAGTAAACCCCCCCTCCACATGGACCGATTTTGTTGGTTAACGAACTCGTTCAATCGTTTGATCGATGAATACTACATTCCAAGTTTCATGGCGAAAAAACAAAAACTCTGGCCTATATCATGTTAACGGACACACACACACACACACACACACACACACACATATATATATATATATATATATATATATATATATATATATATATACATATATATATATTATATATATATATATATATATATATATAGGTATATATAAATTTGAACGGGGGTAATTTTCGGTGTCTGCTAGGTAGGATCGATAAAGATTCGAAGAAATTTTTCAAAAATTCCGTCATGAGTGCAACCTCAATAGCTACTTTCGTTCGGAGGAAAGTGCTAATATATGAGATAGAAGAAATCTGATTACATATTATTATTCTTCATTAAATCTTCTTCAAGCTAGGGCTATTATGATTTTTGAAAAGGCTTTACTACGGCCTTTAGGGCTATTATGATTTTTGAAAAGGCTTTACTACGGCCTTTAGGGCTATTATGATTTTTGAAAATGCTTTACTACGGCCTTTAGGGCTATTATGATTTTTGAAAAGGCTTTACTACGGCCTTTAGGGCTATTATGATTTTTGAAAAGGCTTTACTACGGCCTTTAGGGCTATTATGATTTTTGAAAAGGCTTTACTACGGCCTTTAGGCAACATTACACTGAAAATTAATAAGAATTTTCTAAAAGAGGTAAAATAATAATAGTTTTTAATTTTGAAATTTATCTGGACTTTAGATGAACAATCTTTTTTCCTGGGACATTTAAAAACTTTTCCGTTACATAAACACTCTTGGATATCATTTTTGATTAGTTAAGGAAGCATTTAAGCCCATAAAAAAGAAATTGCTAAAAAAAAAAAAGTTAAAAATAGTTTTACCCCTTAAGGGTAAACCTTGTAACTTTTTTTTACGATTATTTTTTTATGGGCTAAAATAAGTAATCAAATATGATATCGAAAAGTGTTTATGTGAAGAAAAAATGTTTAAATGGGCAAAAAATACGATTTCCCGAGTGAACGCAGGAGTCCCGATGCGAAATAATTTTTTGAGCGAGCTTCGATTGGTTCCTTTTTAATTGTTATTTTTTTTTTTTTTTTTTTTTTGTTGTCCTTCAATAAATTTTCAAAATTAGACCCTTTTTTTAAAATCTTTATTAAAAGAACGTATGAAAAAAATTAAATAGGAAAAATATGAACATATCAGTACCTACATTAAACTTTAAAGTCGTTTTATCCAAACTATGTTTTTCAAATCGGGCGATGCTCTGGCGTCATAATTTTTGCCCGAACAACTTCATATTTTAACTGCAGCTTCCTATTGACATTTGCTAGTAATGTACGTAGGATTTTTGCCCGAACAACTTTATATTTTAACTGCAGCTTCCTATTGACATTTGCTAGTAATGTACGTAGGATTTTTGCCCGAACAACTTCATATTTTAACTGCAGCTTCCTATTGACATTTGCTAGTAATGTACGTAGGATTTTTGCCCGAACAACTTCATATTTTAACTGCAGCTTCCTATTGACGTTTGCTAGTAATGTACGTAGGATTTTTGCCCGAACAACTTCATATTTTAACTGCAGCTTCCTATTGACATTTGCTAGTAATGTACGTAGGATTTTTGCCCGAACAACTTCATATTTTAACTGCAGCTTCCTATTGACATTTGCTAGTAATGTACGTAAGATTTTTGCCCGAACAACTTCATATTTTAACTGCAGCTTCCTATTGACATTTGCTAGTAATGTACGTAGGATTTTTGCCCGAACAACTTCATATTTTAACTGCAGCTTCCTATTGACATTTGCTAGTAATGTACGTAGGATTTTTGCCCGAACAACTTCATATTTTAACTGCAGCTTCCTATTGACATTTGCTAGTAATGTACGTAGGATTTTTGCCCTAACAACTTCATATTTTAACTGCAGCTTCCTATTGACATTTGCTAGTAATGTACGTAGGATTTTTGCCCGAACAACTTCATATTTTAACTGCAGCTTCCTATTGACATTTGCTAGTAATGTACGTAGGATTTTTGCCCGAACAACTTCATATTTTAACTGCAGCTTCCTATTGGCATTTGCTAGTAATGTACGTAGGATTTTTGCCCGAACAACTTCATATTTTAACTGCAGCTTCCTATTGACATTTGCTAGTAATGTACGTAGGATTTTTGCCCGAACAACTTTATATTTTAACTGCAGCTTCCTATTGACATTTGATAGTAATGTACGTAGGATTTTTGCCCGAACAACTTCATTTTTTAACTGCAGCTTCCTATTGACATTTGCTAGTAATGTACGTAGGATTTTTGCCCGAACAACTTTATATTTTAACTGCAGCTTCCTATTGACATTTGCTAGTAATGTACGTAGGATTTTTGCCCGAACAACTTCATATTTTAACTGCAGCTTCCTATTGACGTTTGCTAGTAATGTACGTAGGATTTTTGCCCGAACAACTTCATATTTTAACTGCAGCTTCCTATTGACATTTGCTAGTAATGTACGTAGGATTTTTGCCCGAACAACTTCATATTTTAACTGCAGCTTCCTATTGACATTTGCTAGTAATGTACGTAAGATTTTTGCCCGAACAACTTCATATTTTAACTGCAGCTTCCTATTGACATTTGCTAGTAATGTACGTAGGATTTTTGCCCGAACAACTTCATATTTTAACTGCAGCTTCCTATTGACATTTGCTAGTAATGTACGTAGGATTTTTGCCCGAACAACTTCATATTTTAACTGCAGCTTCCTATTGACATTTGCTAGTAATGTACGTAGGATTTTTGCCCGAACAACTTCATATTTTAACTGCAGCTTCCTATTGACATTTGCTAGTAATGTACGTAGGATTTTTGCCCGAACAACTTCATATTTTAACTGCAGCTTCCTATTGACATTTGCTAGTAATGTACGTAGGATTTTTGCCCGAACAACTTCATATTTTAACTGCAGCTTCCTATTGACATTTGCTAGTAATGTACGTAGGATTTTTGCCCGAACAACTTCATATTTTAACTGCAGCTTCCTATTGACATTTGCTAGTAATGTACGTAGGATTTTTGCCCGAACAACTTTATATTTTAACTGCAGCTTCCTATTGACATTTGATAGTAATGTACGTAGGATTTTTGCCCGAACAACTTCATTTTTTAACTGCAGCTTCCTATTGACATTTGCTAGTAATGTACGTAGGATTTTTTTTTTTATTCCTTCAATTATAACGATTTTATGACAGATTTTAGACTGATTTCGTAATAGAAAATGAATAATTGTTCGCCATTTTCGAATAAAATAATAATAAAAAAAAAAAAATCAGTCCCGTAACAGGCCACGAGGGCCCTGAGGGGCAGATACTATACAGGTATCTGATTCATGACCATACGGCACACTAGGGAGATAGTGTGGTCAGTACTATGCTCCGGCCGCCTGATTTTCCCCTTGGCTGCTTCGACTGCTAGAGTCATTAGCACCAACCAAGGTACCCATTATTAAATTAATTAAAGGCTGGGTTGGCCTAGGGACGGTCAGGGAGGCCGAATTCAACCGGTGAACGAAGACACTAGAAGAAAAAATCTTTAGTGCTAGCTCGGGATTTGAACTCAGGCCTCCAGCTTATTAGTCCAGTGCTCTACCACTGAGCTAACCTCGCCCCTCGAATAAAATAATATTTCTTAAAAATCCCACGTACTTTACTAGAAAAAAGAGGGTTTCGGCCGCCATTTTTTTAGAAGAACTGAAATTTATTTTCTTTTGATACTTTGACATCCCATATACAACTTATCATATAAAGAATTGATAAATATTGACTTATGTGTTTTTTATATATTCAAGAAAATAACTTTGTCTTTGATTGCACAAGTTATTATGATCTCTCAATTGAACTAACCATGTAACAATTTAAAATAAAATATATAAATGACTAATTTTTTTTTTTTTTTTTTTTTTTTTTTTTACGGCGCATCTACATCTTGGCCATTAGCGCCGGGCTATCTATAGGTTGCCGCCCTTTTATAATGCCAACAGCACGTGGTCGGTCACCCATTCAGGTACTGACCAAGCCCGACCTTGCTTAACTTCGGTGATCTATGGGAACCGGTGTATTCAACGTGGCTATGGCCGTTGGCATAATACATGACTAATACTAAAATCTTTGTTTGAACTAAATTAATGCGCCAATAATATAACAAACTAGAAGTAAGTTTCTATGAATATGTAATAAATAGGCCTCACATTCCTGCCTGCTTGTTTGACATTCAATAGAATTGAATAATTAATTTAGAATCCTGCATATAATATTCATAATTATTGCGCGGGGAAATGAATATGGATTTTCCTCCGCCGCCATTACGCATTCAAATCCTGCTCGAAACAGTGAACTCACATTATGGGCGAATACACAAACTACTGTCAGGCCCGGGCATATACTCCATATATGAATACATAATTCTCAATTCCTATTTTTGATGAATAAAATAGTTATCATCAGCATTTTAGTGTAAGAATGAGAAACAGGATAATAATACATTGTAACGTTTTGACCATTTTCCTATCTATGGGATTAAATGCTTATACTACATTGTAACGTTTTTACCATTTTCCTATCTATGGGATTAAATGCTTATACTACATTGTAACGTTTTGACCATTTTCCTATCTATGGGATTAAATGCTTCCTTAATTTATCCATGAGTGTTTATGTGATGGAACACTTTTTAAATGTGTCAAAAATTCGATTTTTCATTTAAATTTTCAAAACATTTCATAATTAAAAACATTGTTTTAATCTTTATTGCGCGAAATTATGAAAAAAAATTTAAAAAAAAAAAAAAAAAAACAACCTTTTTGGTACATTGAACTTTCAAGTGGATTTCCCCAAAACAATTTTTTTTTGTTCAAATCTGGCGATGCGCTCACGCTTTCAACTTAAAATTTTAACTGCAAGGTCATATTGGTATTTGCTAGTAAATTACGTTGGGAGTTTTCCATTAATTGAATTATTACGATTTCATGACAGATTTTGGACGAATTTGTAATTGGAAATGAAGAATTGTTTACAATTTTTTGAAAAATTTATTATTTCATAAAAATTCTACTTACTTTAATAGATTTAACCTTCTTATTTCTAAATAATTTTATTTTTTATTCTAAATTAAAATAAAATTTAATCTGCCGCTTGCAGACTATTGCCCGTGAAAAAAGAGGGTTGCCATTTGTCATTTTGTATTTGAAGAATTAAAACTTATATTTTTTTGGTTACTTTAAAACATCCTATATAAAACGTTAGACATAAATTATTGTAAAATATTGATTTCTTTGTTATCCATAAATTGGAGAAAATGACTTGTATTTTTACCGTACGAGATCGGTCGTAACCGGTCCCTCAAATTTCTTAAATGACTAATCATTTTAAATGTAGTAAATATGTTACCGGCAAAGTATATAATCAGGCAATGTAAAGAACGCCTAAATCCAGCCGGAAATGTATGAAATAAACCTGAAATGTGTTGAAGAGCTAAGAAAATGTAATTCTAAGTGTGACAATACTCAGCCCTGCTGCAACAACTAGCTCTAAATATGTAAATAACAATCTTACTTAATATATTGTTTTAAATAAATTGTTTACCGTACGAAAAGAGCTTGTTTTTAACCAATTTTTGTCGTTATTCAAATTACTTAGGTTAAAGTGTATAGAGTAAACTCAAAACCTTTTTATATTTTATACAATGCCAAACAAGCAACAGGCATTATATAGAATACCTAGGCATTATATAGAATGCCTAGGCATTATATAGAATACCTAGGCATTATATAGAATACCTAGGCATTATATAGAATGCCTAGGCATTATATAGAATACCTAGGCATTATATACAATACCTAGGCATTATATAGAATGCCTTGGCAATGTGTGTAATATGTTGTAAAAACTAATACTTTCTATACTTGCCTAAACTGCCTAGGCATTATATAGAATACCTAGGCATTATATAGAATACCTAGGAATTATATAGAATACCTAGGCATTATATAGAATGCCTAGGCAATGTGTGTAATATGTTTTAAAAACTAATACTTTCTATACTTGCCTAAACTGCCTAGGCATTATATAGAATACCTAGGCATTATATAGAATACCTAGGCATTATATAGAATACCTAGGCATTATATAGAATACCTAGGCATTATATAGAATGCCTAGGCATTTTATATAATGCCTGGATTCTATACTTTGCCGGTAACATATACATTTTTTGTCGTTTGGTATTTTTGTTATATATACGGTTGGCTTTCGATTCCAGCTGTTTAGTTTTTAACGTTATATTTTGCTGGAATCACACCATACTTCCTTACAGTGGTGTGATTGTATATATATATACATATATATATATATATATATGTATATATATATATATATATATATATATTGGTGGTATACTGTGATTGTGTCTAGACTATCGGCACAGAGCTAAACTGTAGCCCAGTGGAAAGAGCTATTTAGTAGCCCAGGCCTCCCAGGCAGTTCCAATCTGCAGCCCTTCCCAAGCTCACAACCATAGCCTCATTTAATGAAACCTACTCCCAATCAGCTTCCTTCAATTAACTTATAAATACCAGGGCACTTGCAGCCTAGTCCGTTTTTATACTTCTTCCAAGGTAGCTACAGTTTAGGGATTCATTTATAGCTTTGTACGCTTCAAATTAATGACAAAATTATTTAAAAATTGTTACTTATTCAGGTCCTAGGGTGTACGTTCAACATGGGAGCTGTTATAATAAAAAGGTTCCACTCGTAGGAACTGCGTCATCTTAGCGCGTTTCCTTCTTATCCCTAGTGCCATTTGGAAAGCTCGGAATAGAAGCAGTTTTTGATTTTTTCATGAAAAACGTAAAATTAAATTTTAGGCCGCACAACAGGAAATTGACAGTGTCCTAAACTTTATGTAATTAACCCAAGAAAAAACAGTGTTACAAATATGTTTTTCATATGTTTTATTAAAATACTCATTTTACTGTTACATGCAATTCAAAAACAGCCTAAAAACTAAGGCCAACCGACACAAAAAACCGTTTAGAAGAGCAAAACCAACTGTTTAAGGGACTTTTTTTCTCGGATACCAATCGAAAACTACTTTAGAATCTTGTTTTGTAGAAAAGTTTAGTAAGCTTTCGATTGGACTTCTGGGATTCATCAAGATTTCCGAACCGTTTTCCAGATATTTTAGGAAATATACGGAGATCCCCATAAGGAAGACTCCTGCTTATGAGGTTCACCTCATGACACAATCCGGAAGTGTCTATTAGAAATTTTATGTATATATATATATATATATATATATATATATATATATATATATATATATATATATATATATAAATGACTGTTCACTCTTTCACCGGCTCAAAAATGGTCCGATTTATATGAAATTTGCTACAGAAATGTTTCGCCTAATTTGAAAGTTCAAGTTCGTTTACAAGCGCATTTCGCGCGCGCAAAAAAAAAAAATCTTTACATGTACTCCTTTTATAAGTTCCTTAAAGTAGCAAAACGATCGAAACCATTTCTAAAGCGATATCTGTAACCTTTTAGGGAAAAAATTGATACAACTACTTTTCGAAACTAATTTTCAGTTTGTGTGTTCAGAAACGATTGATTCGGTTGAAAATTTCACCAGATGTTTGAAATTCATCTAATCTAAAATCTTTCAATTTTGGTGGCGTTTGGAGGTAAGGAAGTATTAGTTAATAATTGGTTGTTATTTTTTTAAATTAAATTTCACATTAAAATGAGTTTTTTTATTAAAACAAGGCAAGAAAATGAGAAACACAGACAGAGGATGGAATAATATCCGCTTAGGATACAATCAGTTTCCTGTAGTGGCCCTTAAAATCTTGTATTAATTCTCTTTGAGATTTTATTTATTAATTTTGTTTTCGAAAGATCAAAACCTACCAATTACTATTCTATTGCAGTTCCTGATAATCGGATTTTTTGTGAATAGTCTTCCAATAATGACGCTCTGTGGCACATTTTTTTTTATTTATTTATTTGAAATCTGTACAAATTATAAACAGTACAATGATCAAATTTGTTGATGCAGATATTATGTACAAGTTGACAAAAACGGTAAAAGTAAAATAAAATAAAAAAAATACAAAATATGGAAGGAAACAACCATTGTTGGCACTTCCAGAGGTGTCGCAGTAAATATTTCAATGGTGACGATAACATCAGGTAAGTAAATTGTCTCGGGGCCACTGTCTCTTAAGCCGCCTGGGAGGATTGTCTGGATGGGATTGGGAAGATAAGGATTGACCTTCGGGATTAGGATGGTAAGAAAATTTGGAGTGGAACATTTGGAAACGGGTTTTAGCAAGGTCAAGGACAAATGGGATGTTCAGGTCATTGTGTAGGGTTTTGTTGGAGACGTAGAAAGGGGCATTCACAATTTTTCGGAGGACTTTTGACTGGAATGCCTGTATTCTGTCGATGTTGGATGGCTTTGCAGATCCCCAGAGTTCAAGTCCGTATGTCCATTTGGGTCGAATGATTGTTTTATATATTGTAAGTTTGTTTTGAATCGATAATTTAGATGAGGGTCTAAGGAGTCGTCTAAGTAGTCCGTATCGTTTGTTCAGTTCCTGTCTTTTCAGTCTCGTGTGAGGGTTCCATGTCAGTCGGCTGTCAAGGTATAATCCTAGATATCGAACCTTGCTGGATACTGGCAGTGGAGTGTTCTGTGGTACATAAATTTGTTTGAATAGTGGTTTTTGCTTATTTTGATAGTATGTGTTTAGCTATTTTTACTTGAATTTCTGCTTGTATGGTTTGTGGGATCCCAATCTGAACAGCTAACCGCAATATGATTGTGTTTAATTCGTAGATGAACTAGTGTGTGTGTGTGGGTGTTTAACGGCGTACCAACATTATAGTCCGAGAGCCAGCAACACACTTTTCATGAAGTGTTTTATGCATCCTGAAATTTTGCTATAATATACCTCTTAGGTAGATAAGAAGGTATCTATGTGTTTCCTGGACATACCTTGGTGCACCAGGTACTGCGCATAGGGGAAAGGTGCAAAACAATATTGCCCGAAAATAGAGTTTTATTTAGAAGGCAACTATCTTTAATGTAAAATTAAGACAATTTTACAATGAATAATACATATGGCAGACAGTTTTAAGGGGTATAACACGTAAAAAAAAAAATAATAATTGTTTTTATTCTAATATTAAATGAGAGTTTTATACGCGCTGCCATTAAAACCGGAACAGCTGTACAAGATAATGTGAGCAAGAACCAATGAGAGCACAGGAAACAACCGACACTGCGCAGTCGTGTCATTCACTCTTACGGTTACGCGCAGTGTATTCCAGTCTATCATAAGCAACATTTATTTTCATGTTTTCTGATAATTAAACCCCACAAAAGTGTCTGCTCTTTTGCAATTATTTTCAAATATGTTTATTGAAGACTCTGTTTAAATCGCAGCGTGAATAAAGCACTTCATTAATTATTAAAAATAAAAACTAGGTACTTAGTTTTTTTTTATTATTATCATTTTAACCCCCCTTAAAAGTGCCTGCCTTATTTTATTTTATTTTTTTTTTTTTTTTTTTTTACGGCGCATCTACATCTAGGTCATTAGCGCCGACATCCAGGGTGCAGCGAGGAATTTTACCAGCGAGCCGTGGGATGATAAAATTCCTGCCGGAGGTTGGGAATCGAACCCACCATCTCCCGTTAATGAATCCAAGGCGCTAATGCCTGCCTTATTTATTATAAATTTGAAAATTGCCTTAATTTGCCATTTATTTCATTAATAATAGTTGGCTTCTGAATAAAACTCTACTTTTAGGCAATATTGTTTTGCACCTTTCCCCTATGCGCAGTACCTGGTGCACCAAGGTATGTCCAGGAAACACATATATACCTTCTTATCTACCCAAGAGGTATATTATAGCAAAATTTCAGGGTGCATAAAACACTTCATGAAAAGTGCGTTGCCGGCTCTCGGTCTATTAGGGCTATTAACGCCGAAGATTAACTAGTATTTTCATAATTGAAGGGTCGTGACAAAATAGTGCTAAGCAACATTTTTAACAAACCTTAACTGTAGCTGCTATATGTTAATATCCAACATATGGGACTAACAGTCTATGATGCAAATGCTACTAAAATATGACTACAAACTCTGTATGCTACTTAATCTTGTTGCCCCTAACCATTTCAACTGATAGTCCCACATAATATCCAACATATAGCAGCTAAAGTTAAGTTTTCTTAAAAATGTTACTTGGCACTATTTCGCTCCGACCCCTTCAAGTCATATCCTTAGTTTTCTTATACATATCTACTTAAATATTACACATAAAAATGAAATATATCATACCGTTAATCTTGAAATACGGAAATACATAAACAATTCTCTGAAATGCTATAATTTTCGGCTGAGGTTTTTTCTCGCCCGATTTTCCGGCTGTTTTTCCCCGTGTTAATCTTCTTAGCAACCCCTACTGGGTCATATTTCTCGAGCAGCCTCTCCCGAGTACACTCCCCTTCCAACACCACCTTTCTCATTAAAACCTACCGACTTCATCCGTCCCTACTCTAACAGGTCTACACTCATAAATAAGAGTCCTGTGTTCTGCTTCTGACATGTGTATACTGTATTTTTTATTTATAAACCATATCGCTAGCAGTGAGTACTTTAATCTTTGCTGCTGTTTCGACGTACAAGAAAACTATACAAACATAATAACATAACAAATTGTTGGAAACATTATACAAATATTTCCCATGATAATTAATTCTTATAATATCATTACATTACTCCCCTACTTAATGACAGCAGCCACCATATTGATGACATACTTACAAATTTTAAAAAAAACATAAGCCTGTACAACAAATTATAAAAATATGATGATTTTTTTATTTAAGAATTGATTAATTTTACGTTTTATCCAATATTTCAATTGTTGCGTTTTTTCTATTTATTATAAATTTTTTTAAATTATTATTTATATAAGTAAATATTAATACAGTGTACTTAACTGGCGTTGGATAATAACATATCTAAGAACAGCATGTAGCTACAAAGTGACTCGATGCAATTCACCCCGAAGTGGTGCATCGTTAAACAAAATAAATAAATATTATAATATTATAAATATCGTTTTTATATATTTTACGTTTCAGTACGCCTAGAGATCGAAAGTGACGGTGGTTAAAATTTTTGTTTGTATATATACATATATATATATATATATATATATATATATATACACACACATATACACATATACAAATTTGAACCACCGTCATTTTCGTTCGTTAGGTGTTCTGAAACGTAAAAGTTTGTAACAAGCCTTCAGCAGTGAAGCTGATCTCATTATAGTTCTGAGGATGGTAGCAAGAGCTACCGAAAGCGCTCAGCGTGAAAAATAAACTGTTGTGAAGGGACTAGACGTTTTTTCATTTACCTGTAAAAGTTTGTAGTCGGTACTTCCGGATTGCGTCATGAGGTCAACCTTATAAGCGTGGTTCCTCCCTATGGAAGGAGGGAGGACCCGCGCTAACAAGGGGTCTTTGTCAGCCCATGCCAGTGCGCAAGAATGACAAAGTTCACGAAAAAACCTACGAGATTATTTACGCGAGAGATTTTTTTGCGGTTGTAAGATTTTGCTGGTAAACGAAGCAGATCTCATATAATGTGGGAATGGAATTATAATAAAATTAGGACAAGAAGTGGGAATATTCAGTGACCATTGCTTCTGGTGCAGAATGAATCCAAAGAGGTTCTGACTTCTTTGGAATGTCTCCTCAAAGTTCAATTTCATTTGCCCGTTCGCTCTCTCTATATTGAACCGGGCGGACTCCTAGAATCGATTTCCACTTTTTCCTTCCCTTTACGAGGGGCTGGACTATCTAGGGAATTTATTTATTTTCTCCAAGGACCTCGTGAATGGGAAGAAAGGAGGAGAATGCGTCTCAAACGACCGACTTGAACGGAAATCTCTGTTTCAAGAGGAACTTTCGACAAGGCATGGATATCTACTAGCGGATTAGACTCAACAAGAGATTTGCAACACATTCCAGCACTGAACAAGAACAGAGCTGTAAGATTATTGTTTCAACGTTAATTTTTGGCCGATAATATGGCTAGCAGTCTCTATTGGGTTAAGCAAAATTTGCTACTGACCAAACATATGAGGTGTTGAATTTCAAAACGCCTCTTGCCCATTTGTTTCCCATTTTTTTGCATCTATAGGGCTCGCTGAAACTAAAAGTGAAGATATTTTAATTTAAAACGCCCTAAAACCTTCATAAAATCTAATTTGAAAATTGAATTATCTTTCAAAAGAGCTCTTGTCCACATCTCTTTAAAGCAGGATGGTAGTTGTCTTGTTGAAAGATCAAAAAGTCTCTTGTCCCACCTCCATGAACACAGCTCCTTACTTTCTGATTTTCAAATGTGTCTCTTGTCCAAACTAATATTTGTAATAACTTAAAAAATATATGGGGGCGAGGTTAGCTCAGTGTTAGAGCACTGGACTAATAAGTTGGACGACCTGAGTTGAAATCCCGAGCAAGCACTAAAGATTTTTTCTTCTAGTGTCTTCGTTCATGGGTTGAATTCGGCTTCCCTGACCGTCCCTTGGCCAACCCAGCCTTTAATAAATTTATCAATGGGCATCTTGGGTGCCAATGACTCTAGCAGTCGAAGTAGCCAAGGGGGAATCAGGCGGCCGGAGCATAGTACTGACCACACTATCTCCCTAGTGTGCCGTATGGTCATGAATCAGATGCCTCTATAGTATCTGCCCCTCTGGGCTCTCGTGGCCTTTTACGGGACTGATTTTTTATTTTTTATTTTTAAATATATAGTTTTATCATTATTTCTTGATATTATAACATTCTAGAAATCAACAAAATTATATTAAAAAAAAAAATAATCGGAAAGATTGTTGGCAATTCTAGACCACCGTGACTTGTTTATAATTTTCCGAAATATTTTCAAAATGGACAAAAGACGTTTTGAAATTAAACTCCTGATATGACATTTTCAGCTTATGAATACATTTTTAGTACCGAACGTTATACCGGGATATTTTGTATTCAAATTGAATAGGTCAAATATTATTACGAATGAAACTTATACTAAGAGTAATGCGATGCACAAAATTTCCAAAAACTTTACTTCGCGGCGCACAGTGGTGCCGAATGGCCAAAAATCGGACAAAAATCAGAGAACTGATTAACCTAGAAACATAGGGCTGTTTTCATTCGACTCAGAACAAAAAAATACATCATGTTTATCCGTTTTATGGAAATTTTAAAGTAAATTGAAGAGCTAATGGAATAATAAAGCCTATTGGTGCGTTAAAATTTTTTGAGATTTTCGGAATAGCTTGGACTCATAAAAAAAATGCGAGTATTTTGATTCTATATTTAAATTACATCATGGTGATTTTGTTGAAACAAAACGTCGATGTTTGTACCATCAAACAAGCAGACAGACAAATCGCGGTATTTCATTATAACTCATGACTAAACATTGTTACCAACTAGAATGAACTCGAATTAAAAGAGTTTTGACGTGGGGACATGTACAATCTGAGCCAATACTGTAAACTAGAAAGTCCGTCACGCAGGAGCTGCATAACTATGCAGTATATGAACGGAGCTGTAAATATCCTATATAAATAAAATAAACGTGATTTCTTATGAGAACTGTTCAATTATTAATTTTGTAAATAATTTGCTTCCAGAGTTATGTTAATACATGACATTGTACTACTTAATAAATACACTAAAACTTCATTTTCCGTCTTTGGATCTGACGCAGGAACAGTATACAGTCCCCCTAGTGGGAGATAGCGCTCCTCGCAGCGGGTTTGGGAACCTACGTCTGGTCGGCTAATTCTAATGAATCAGAGTTTAAAGTAAACCCCCCTTTCGAATAGACCGGTTTACTTAATTTTTCTTTCTCATGAGATACCCGCGACGTATACCGCGTTTCGTAACAATACAGCTGAAATTACGACCGGTATGAGTATATTAGGACTTTAGGTCCGGAGTAAACCCCGCCTCCAAATAACCCGATTTGGTTTATTTTTAAAACCCATTTTTCTGAGTTGATTACCACCACGAATACCGAGTTTCGTTGAAATGTAACAAAATTTACGGCTGGTAGTGGCAAATTGGTAATGTGGGTCCGGAGTAAACCCCCCCCCCCTCCTAATGAACCGATTTAGTTTATTTTTACAACGTATTTCTCTCATTAGATAAACATAACAAATGCCGAGTTTTGTTGAGATATAACAAAAACTACGGCTGGCATGGTCAAATTAGTGTTTTCGGTCCGGTGTGAACCCCCCTCGCCGTGGACCGATTTCGGTGGTTAACGAACTCGTTCAATTGTTTGCTAATTGAACGCTATATACCACGTTTCGTGAAGAAAAAACAAAAGCTCTGGCCGCTATCGTGTTAACAGACACATATATATATATAGATATATATAAATTTTAACGGGGGTCATTATCGGTGTCTACTAGGGGATCGATAAAGATTTGAAGAAATATTTCAAAAATTCCGTCATGAGTGCAACCTCAATAGCTACTTTCCTTCGGAGGAAAGTGCCAATAGTGCAACAAATAAAAGCCTACGCTAATCCTTTCCTTCTTTTTGCGGTGTTATGATCGGATAAGCAGATAAAGGCAGATGATTTTTGTTTTAATCTTTACTTTAACATGTCTACTTTGAAATGTGACCTTTCTCATTTCGGAAGAAGGTGGAGATTTCTTTGTAACCATAGCTGTTCTCAATCCTTACATGAAATTCGTAACTTATAACGCTGTAATGCGCTCTATTTTTTTTTTTTTTTTTTTTTTTTTTTTTTGCACAGTTTGACTGAAGTGCGGATTATTTGACCATCTTAGAGCAGGGAAAAAATTAATAATTTATTTCTCTCTCTTTTAAAATTATATATTAATTATTTAATGTAGTGTGTAATTTGGTCAAACTTCCATTATTCAGACTTTGGGCCTAAATTAATGGTAATAACCTTGAAACAGGGGATAAGTATGCTCTTCCTAGATTCTGTAGCTAATATAGTGTTGAATTTAATTTTTCCGACTCTGGCCCCAATGTGCGGCGTTGCCTAAATAATTCAAATGACGTCCCTGATACTGTTTCGTTGACCAAAATCGAAAACCGGTGTTATACCTATTAGAAGTGAAGTGTGTTAACACTCCCAGCAGTAGTAAATTCCCATTCATCATGATGAGTAAATGACATACATGACTCAGAAATACTCCAATCTAACATGGTATTTCATGTCACATAGTGGCTTTTATTACAATAATAACTACTCAAGGGGCAAGAATTGAATTTACTGATCCTTAAAATTATAACAGAAACAGATGACAAATTCGAAGGAAAAATGCCTAATAAGAAAAATAAAAGCTCCATATTGGGCGTTTCCTCCCTCCATCCATACGGAGCAACCCACTATTGTAATGATGTAATCCGAAAGTCCCGATGAGAAATATTCAATTCTCAGACCTTTATATATATATATATATATATATATATATATATATATATATATATATATATATCTGTTAACACGAAAGACGCCAGAGCTTTTGTTTTTTTGTCATGAAACTTGGTATATAGCGATCCCTTAGCAAACGATTGAATTAGATCGTTACCCTCCAAAATCGGTTCACCGGGAGGGGGGGCTTACCCCCGACCCAAAACTATTGACCATGCCACCCGTAGTTTTTGTTCTATTTTAACGAAACTCGGTATTCGATGAGGTCATCTAAAGAGAAAAATACGTTGTAAAAATAAACTAAATCGATTCCATATGAGGGGGGGGTTACTCCGGCCCCACATTACCAATTTGCTACTAACGGCCGTAGTTTTTGTTATATTTCAACGAAACACGGTATACGTAGTGGTAATCTACGAAGAAAAATGGGTTACAAAATAAACTAAATCGGTTCATTAGGAGGGGGGAGGGGTTACACCGGACCCAAATTACTAATATAATCATACCGATCGTAATTTCTGCTGTATTGTAACGAAACGCGGTATAAGTCGTGGGTAACTCATGAGAAAGAAGAGTTGTAAAAATGAAGTAAATCGGTCTATCGGAAAGGGGGGGGGGGTCTACTTTGTACTATATTTCAATAGAATTAGCCTGCCAGACGTAGGTTGGAAAAGCAGTCGCTAGGAGCGCTTTCTACCACTAGGGTTGCCGTATCCTGTTCCTGCGTCAGATCAAAAGACGAAAATATGCAGTTTTTGTGTATTTATTAAGTAGTGTAATATCATGTATAAACATAACTCTGAAAGCAAATAATATTGAACAGTTGCTCATTAGGAAAGTAAAAGAGAAGAACTATTCATGTTTTTATTTTATTTATATAGGTGTTTTAAAGCAAATTATGAGGAAAGTGCTTATGCAGCTCCTGCGTGACGGACTTTAATGGATGAGCCGTGAACAATTGAAACATGGTATATTAGATTTGCAATTTAAACATCGGCCATTGTCCTACGACTGATGAATCCTAAATTTAAACTCAACATAAATATTATATAATGCCCAACTTTCATCGTAATTAAGGCAACCAAAATGCAAAATAGTACAAAGTAACCCCCCCCCCCCCTTCCGATAGACCTATTTAGTTCGTTTTCACAACACTTCTTTCTTATTAGATAGCCGGGACTTTATGTTACGAAGAGTTTCGTAACAATACAGCAGAAATTACGACCAGTATGAGCAAATTAGTAATTTGGGTCCGGAGTAAACCCCCCCCCCCTCCTAATGAACCAATTTAGTTTATTTTTACAACACATTTTTCTCTACGGTCGACCACAACGAATACCGAGTTTCGTTGAAATGTAATTAAAATTACGACTGGTGTTGGCAAATAACTACTTTGGGTCCGGAGTAAAACCCCCCTCCTGATGAACCAATTTGGTTTATTTTTGCAACACATTTTTCTCTTCAGTTGAGCATTACGAATACCGAGTTTCGTTGAAATATAACAAAAATTACGACTGGTATTGGCAAATAACTACTTTGGCTCCGGAGTAAAGCCTTCGCCCCCTTCAGATGGACCGATTTTGTTAGTTAACGAACTCGTTCAATCGTTTAAGGAGGGAACACTACCACGTTTCGTGGGGGAAAAACAAAAACTCTGGCCTGAATCCTGTTAACGGACACATATATAACTATATACAGTAGAACTTGGATAATTCGAACCCCTAGGGACCGATAAAAAAGTTCGAATTATCCAAAATTCGAATTAAAAAAGTTTGGGGTCTTTTTGCGAAGACCACATCCAGTTACTTTTGAAGTAGCAGTAGTGATTGTATCAGTGATTCAGCGCATGCGCATAACTCCTTTGCCTTCCTATTGGAGGATTCCGATGACTAATTGCTTTGGTTCTTGCGGGGAGTATAGTAACCTTCAACAGTGAATTAGCTTTTGTGTATGAAAAAGCTCTGTTTATGTTAGTGAAAAAAAATTAGTATTTTACAATTAGTTCGCGATGTTCCTGACAAAGAAAAAGGGATTGGTTTCTTACTCGGAAAAATTAATGGAATCCTATTAATTTTAGCGAGTTGGATAGACTAGAGTCGGTAAAATTAATGTAATTCTATTAATTGCGAGTTGGATTGACTAGGGTTTTGATATCTTCTTGAGCGAGCGGAGCGTAGCGTAGCGAGCGGAAACGCATAGCATGTAATACCTAATAAATGTAAAATATCCAAAAAAGAGAGAGAAAACGATTAAAATATGTTTGTTCACAAATAACGTTGTTTGTTATCCTTCATAACCTGCAAAACAGTCAACTTTAATGCTTAATAACTTATTTCATAGTTGAGAGAATTGATTTTGATCATATTAACCTTTTTATTAATAAATATTGCTTGCCATTATCTAATATGAATTATAACCGTAGATAACGAGTCAAGAAGTAGTAGATAACCAGCAAAGAACCTATAAGCTAATCAGTAAGCTTATCAGCGAGTACGAGTAACTGTTATAAATCACTACTGCTACTTCAAAAGTAACTGGATGTGGTCTTCGCAAAAAGACCCAAAGTTTGTGAATATAAAGGGGTAAAAAATCGAATTTCCTATTTTCTCACATTTTATTTAAACAATAACAAATATTTCATAAATTGATGATTACGTACATATGTAATAAATAATTTATAAAAAAAGTAAAAATAAAAGTCTATTGTTTTGAAAAAAGTCATTTTTATGGGCAAGAATTTTTTCATTATTTTTCAGGTAAGTTGATAAAGTGTTAGGAGAAATTCTAAAGTCCTTGGCAATTTCAGATTTTTTCTATATTCCATTTTCAACTTCTTTAATTGCAGCTATTATCTCTGGCAACGTTAAAGTTTTATAACTGGTAGGCTTCGACATCTTAAATCAAGAAGTCAATGAACTGCGCTGTACACTGGAAATTCAAGGCACAAACAATACAACAGATCTAGACGCTGACTCACTTATAAACTGAATAAGAAATGAAGATGGGTGGGATGGAGGGAGGGAATTCTAGGATAAAACCACAGGATGGTTTATGTAACTACAACCCCTGGAAGGGAGGAAGCGCGACCCACCACTCCTGGACTCCAAGAACTAGAGTATGAGTCATTCCATGTCAAATCAACACACTTTTTTTACCTCTCATAGATGTAACCGCCGCGCTTCTTGTCCCAGAACCCCTACGTCCGTATGTTACTATCCTTCTTACCCGAGGGGAAAGAAGAATTTAAAAAAAAAGTTAAGATCGAACATCTCCCATTGGAGGTAAAGACTCGTAAAAAATTCGAATTATCCAAAATTTTATTCGAATTAACCACGATTTTTTTACATTGTTTATGCCCTAAATTCTTGGGACCGAGAGAAATATTCGAATTAACCACGATTTCGAATTATCGAATCTTCGAATTATCCATGTTCCACTGTATATATATGCATATATATATGTATATATATATATATATATATATATATATAAATTTTAACTGGGTTCATTTTCGGTGTCTACTAGGTAGGATTGATAAAGTTTCGAAGAAGTTTTTCAAAAATTCCGTCATGAGTGCAACCTCAATAGCTACTTTCCTTCGGAGGAAAGTGCTAAAACATGTAAATAATGACAAAATATCTTATTTACTTTTTATGACATTATATACCATGATTTACCCGCTTTGTATGTGTATACTTGATACTCTATACAATCTATTCTTGCGACATTATGTAAATACTTCCCAGACTTCCTCTCCAAAGCCCCTGAATATCCTTCATAAATCCCTGAGAGGAAACACGAGTCCTGAAATGCTCCTAGAGCGTGTAGCTAGTGATAAGTTTCAGACATTGATAAAGAAGGTTGTATTGTAAGGGAGAGCGAGACAATGAGCTGAGCAGAACCTGGAAGGAAGTCGACAAAGAACCTAGGACCGGAAGGAAGAGGCCGATAACGGGCTTGAATGAAGTATTCCCACGCCGGAAGTGGGGGGGGGGGGTGCTTTTTAATTACAACGTCGCTAATGTTGCTCTTAGTCACGTTAAAATGCGCTCTTCACGCTCACCTTTCAGGTTTAGGGCGTTTCCAACACATATTTTGGGGAATATTCCACACACACACACACACACACACACACACACATATATATATATATATATTTATTTATTTTCATAAATATGGCAAAGGTCCAAATAATAGTACTCCAGATTCTTGCACTATTTTATTTTTGATACGCCCTACATGTTTCGTGGCCTTATGCCACCTCCTCAGGGGCCACTAAATCCCTATGTGTGGTCAGCTCGCCACCCATACGATGACTGTATGGTGGCATAAGGCCACGAAGCATGTAGGGCGTATCAAAAATAAAATAGTGCAAGAATCTGGAGTACTATTATTTGGACCTTTGCCATATTTATGAAAATAAATAAATGTACATAAATAAAGGTCACAAATCATGGAATTGAATATATATATATATATATATATATATATATATATATATATATACAAATCACGTGTCTGTCTGTTTGTATGTTTTTCTGTTCGTTCCTTATACAAATCTACACCGTTCGACCGATTTTGACCAAACTTGGCGCACACGTTGGTCTTGATAAGGGAAATCTCCTAGGCTAAGTCAAAATAGTCAAATTTCAAAATTTGTTCAAAAGGTCAACAGTTTTGTTCAAGAAAAATTGGCTACACTGAACCATTCAGACGGCCATTTTGAATAATGTCTCAAATTTATTTTTTGATGTTCCTGATAATTAGAATAAATCGAATTCATTGATGACTTTACATCATTATATATCAGTATAATCATGTAATGCAATTTATTTCAATTTTTTATCAACAGTCACTGTCTAACTAAGGAGCGCTGGCCTTTCTTTGATAAGAGGTATCTACTCGCAGGCTCTGGTGCTGGCCTCTGTCGTTTTTCTTCAGAACTGCTGTGGTGCTGGCCTCTGTTAGCTGTCGCACGAACTACATCTAGACAGATATAAACAAATTCACACCGTTTGACCGATTTTGACCTAACTGGGTATACAGGTAGATCTTGATACTGGGAGAGTCAAAGGCAGAAAGTAGGTGTAGCTTTGCACGCCGGGTAACAGCTAGTATTATTATAAAAATAGATTAAACCGTACGTGTAATTACATGTTATTTGTAGGTTAAACTCTTAAAACAGCAAACTTAGTTCCAATTTAAAACATCCAATGGAAAAATAACCTGTATAAGTAAAAACTAATCATGAACATTTATAGCGCGGTTCCTACGTCTCTCCATAGGGAGGAACCCCGCTTATAAGGCTGACCTCATGATGCAATCCAGAATTTCCGACACGAAACTTTGGGATAAGGCAATGTGGGCTTAAAATTGTTTGTTTTGACCAAACCTATCACCTCGCGAAGGATGTGGGTCTACTTACCAGTAACCCTGTATATATATTTGTCTGTTCGCGCTGTAGCTGCTTGCAAATTTTGATGTAATTTGGCAAACAAAAAAATCTTTCCTGCAATTTAAAAGGTCAAGTTCGTTAACCAGCAGAATCCGTCGGCCAAAACATCATTTATGTAGCAAACTTGGCGTGAAAATAATCGTAACGTTTACATTTACGATTTCATAGGCTTGCAGGTGCGCGTTTTGTAGATTCTTTAACGTCCGAAAACGAATGAACCATTTTTATAAAGCGGATACAACTATTTCATTTTAATTAATTTTAGTTTGGGTATTCAGAATCGATTGATTTAGTTAAAAATTGTTCCAGACGTTTTATATTCATGCAATCTAATATATTTAAATTTTGGTTACGTTTTGAGTTAATTTAATATTAGAAAAAAAAAAATATTTTAGACATGAAAAGTATATTTTCTTTAATATCTCGAAAACTGTTGTGAAATTGTGGGAAGTGGAATGTAATCATTCGAAAACCTAGTAAATTCTGTACAACAAAGTTTCTGTAATCATTTTCGATTGGGCGATGTTAATCTTAGAAATAAGTGGATAAAACTTCGAAATTGTTGGTTTAGTTCTTCTGAACGAGTTTTTGTCATTGAATACCTCATTTTTTATTATATATATATGTATACGTATGTATCACTTGACAACCACCGAGGACGACACATAGCAGCCTGAAGAAGTCGGAGATGAACCCGACGAAATATTGCAGTAAGGAGAGGAAGAACACCGCAGGAGAGAGAAGCCGTCTCACAAATCAATCATTTCAACCCCAGCGAAGTAACTCAAAACAATATATATATATATATATATATATATATATATATATATATATATATATATATATATATAAACTTTATCAAGGATCATTTTCGGTATCTAATTCGAATGATTTGACCTTCCTTCGGTAAGAGCTAAATTGACTAACTTTGTACATAAAAATATACGCAATGAGCAGAATAAAAAATAAAATTCAATCTCAAAGGGTGGAATTAAAATTCCATAATCAAAAATGAAAAAAAAAATTACTTGAATGAGTCTGAGGGCTAATACTGTAGGCATTTTGCGAATGAAGTATTGCCGGAAAGAGAGAGGGTATAGAGGATGGGGAGAGGGTGAGATAAGTAGAGTGAGAGATAAATAGAGAGAGAGAGGGAGAGCGTGGGGGAAAGAGTGAGAGAGGGAGGGGAGGGGAGATAGATAGAGTGAGAGATAAATAGAGAGAGAGAGAGAGAGCGAGGGGGAAAGAGTGAGAGAGGGAGGGGGAGGGGAGAAAGATAGAGTGAGAGATAAATAGAGAGAGATATAGAGAGATGAATGTGAGAGTAAAAGAGAGAGACCAGACTATTTGTCAGAGCTGTTCAATGCTCTCACACCTTTCTCATTGTAAAGTTCTATAGAGTCATTCATAAAAACGAGGGTTGTGTTTTTTCCGGTTTGCTATTGTGCTACAGGCAGTATTTACTTAAAGCCGTTGCAGTAACAAATAAATATAACCTTTTCTCCAGAATCTATTTACACAAAACTACATAGAAGGTCAAACCTGAAGAGGAGATTTTAGGCGCCACAACAGAAAACTGAAAGTATCATAAGCGGAAATTACTAATTGATAGTATTATTAATTGATAATATTTTTTACCTACTTTTACTAAAATACTCATTTTAATGTTATATGCTTATATGTTAGCTCCAAATGCAACCAAAATTTAAATATCTTCATTTACATGAGTGTCAAATATCTAGAACAATTTGTTAACTGAATCAATCGCATCTGAATACAAAAATAAAATTAGTTACAAAAACGGCGTTTGGCCTAGTTGTCGAAAAAAACAATCTCGAAAATGGAATAGATTAGCAACACAAATCACAGGAAACTGACAGTAGCCAACATATACAGAAGCGGATAATTCTTAATCTGAATAAGTCAATACAATTATGTACTGAAAACGTACTTACTCTTCGACTAAACAACCAAACATTTTAAGTATCTTGTTTTACTAGCAAATTCGTTTTACTGTTATAATCAACTGTAAATATGTGCTTCATGGCGAATAAAATTCCATTCTGTCGTGGGTTAAATCTTTTTATAAAATAAGAAATAACGATAACTTTAGTTGGAGGCTATGAGGAAGGTTATATAGATAGGAGAATTCGAAACAATGTACGCATTCGTCATCATGATTAGCCACAGCCATCTTGATTACCACAGCCACTCCAAACTTATTACCAATACCTTTCACCGTTTCTTAGCTTATTTTACTACAATACTAATTTCACTGATAAATGCAATTTAAAACAAGAAACAACCAATTAAAAAGTGAGATAAACAAAGAGAAAACCCCTGTCAAAACAACAAAACAAATACTTTTTAAGTTTTAAGCGCTTATATCTCTGATTGACGTTGCCCCATCGAATATTGCTTCAGAACCTTTTTTTGTGGAGAATTTAGTAAGCATTCGAATGATCACCTTCCACTTACTACGATTTCCCAACCGTTATCGAGATATTTACGAAAAATATATGAAGCTCCGAAAACGTTTCATGCCTATTAATAAAATATTTTTTCCCATACTTCCTTAACTCCAAATATAACCAAAATTTAAAAATCTTAGTTGGGATTAATTTCAAATATGTAAAAAATATTTCAATTGAATCCCGCGATTCTAAGTACTCACAAAAAAATAATGACTTATAAAAAGATTGATTCCACTTTTCTCAAAAACGGTTACAGATATTGCCATAAAAATGGTTTCATTCGTTTTCCTATGTTAAGAAACTTATAAAACAAGTACCTGCAAGCATACAAACTCAAAAACATAAGCGTTACGATTTTTTTGTTCCCCAAACACTATCTTCCCGTGGGCGAATTCTGCTAGCTAATGAACTTGACGTTTCAAATTAGAAGTCAGATTTTTGTACCAAATTTCATCAAAATCGGGCCATTGTTGAGCTTGCTAGAGCGTTAACAGACAAGCATATATATATATATATATATATATATATATATATATATATATATATATATATATATATATATATATGTATATATATGTACAAATTTGAGCCACCTATATTTTCGTGATCTTTGGGGTCTGAAACGTGAAAGTTTCTAGTCGGCACTTGCGGATTGCGACATGAGGTCAACCTCATAAGCGGGTTCTCCCTATGGAGATAGAACTCGTTTTATCCACTTTTCTCAAAAACGTTCAGACGTATCGCCTTGAAAATGGTTATAATCATTTCACTACGTTATAGAACCTATAAACGTTTTACTTGGGAGCCTGCAAACAAAAATCCGTAAGCACAACAATGCTTTTTGCACGAACTTCACCCAAAAAAGGTGCTCCGGTAGGCGGCCTTTGTTCGTTTACAAACTTGACCTATGACAAAGTATTTTTGGACAAATTTCATCAAATTGGTCCGTCATATATATGTATATATATATAAGTTAAGCACACTACGCGTTAGAATACGTTTTTAAAAAACACTATAAGTATAGGGATAGGTAGTTAGAGAACGAGATGTAAACATCGACTGACTTTATTTAACCCTGCTGAGCCTTATATAGGCTCAGCTTGTTTGTTTACATTACTTGAGTCTCCCTCTCCCTAACAGCCCCCCTCGAGTTTCTGGGTATCTCCCCAGAAACTAATAATAATACCACAATTACAAAGTTATACCTCTTATGACAAAATTATACATCTTATAACTAATAATAATACCACAATTACAAAATTATACATCTGATGACAATAGTACCTACAAAATAAAACAATTAAAGAAAAAGGTCCTTTACTACAAAATGAAAAGAAATAAGAAATAAATGAAAACCCCTGGTACAGATATTATCCTACCCTACAAGACTAAAATAAGAACATCCCATACTTAACCTAGAATCGATTATTTAACTTAGAACATCGCTCGTTGACTAACTGAACAGTACTAACCTACATCACTAGGACCACCAGCATGCTGCACCGCAGGAATTTTCAGCTGTTCGATATGTGCGTTCCTCTGACGGTAGGGAGGCGCTTGCGCCTTAAGTGTAACGATGTTATGCTCTTTGAGAGCAACGATCTTATAAGGTCCGTCATACCTGACGTCTTGTTTAGGCCTATTGGACGGTATTCTCCGGTAAACGATGTCTCCCAGGCGTAGGGGTCTGGCTGGTATGGTGATTTGCCTGTTGAGTCTGGTCGTTCGTTCCTGCTTTTCTCGGATGATGCGGTTTGCTGCCTTCTGTGCGATACTTCGTTGGTTGGCTTGTAGTTGGAGAACGGTCCCGACGACTCCGGGGTCTCCTGCGGTTTCCGGGACGTCCCTGCCTAGTTTCCACGTCCCAAACAGAATCTCGAAAGGTGAGAACCCCGTGGTGCTATGAATGGAATGATTGTAGGCAGTCACTGCAATTGTCATTGCCTCTTCCACTGGCAACGGTCGTTCCGCTTGGATTAACCGTAGGTGTTCACTGAGAGTGTTGTGAACTCTTTCAACGCCACCATGGCTTTCCGGATGTCCTGCTGTGGTAACATGGAGGGTAGCACCCCACTTGCTGAGTAGTTGCCTGATTGTGTCATTCCGAAACTCACGACCACCATCAGTAACTACGAGTTCTGGTGTACCGTAACACTGGCTCCACAGGCACAAGGCGCGCCGTACTTCGTCTGCACTTTTCGTCACTACAGGAACGGCCATTACCAGCTTACTAAATATGTCAAGGATAGTTACCCAGAACTGTCCCTTCCATGTGAAGGTATCCGCTTGAAGAACAAGTAGAGGTCCTCTCGGTGTTAACGTTTCTACTGTTTGTGTCTGGGGGGGGCGGCGGTCGTACTTGACTTTATTACACACTTCACATGCGGCGACGACGTCACGAACTGTTCGGTCCATCCGTTTCCAGTAGTATTTCTGACGTAGCGCAAGGAGCATTTCACTGACCCCTCGGTGATTGGTTTTGCCTTGATGTTGCGCAAGTGTAATGTCTTTCTGCATCTGCGGGTCGTTTACGACCTCTCCTATCCTGAGGCACCTGATAAAGGAACGATCAAGTCCGATGCGTCCTTGTTCTTTTAATCGTGCAATGCGATCCCAGAGAGTTTGGTTCTTCACGAACACATGTGTTGTAGTTCCTTGAACAGACGCGTCCTCCAACAGTCTGCAGATCGTGTCATCCTGGATGTCAGTGGTGGTAGAGATGGTACATTTTAGACTGGACCGCGTACGCTTCCCGTAAACGATTTGTGGTGATCCTGAGGTGCTTGTTTTCCAGATGATGCATCGCTTTTTCGCGACTGCGATGTCGTCGACTTCAGGGATCGTCAAATCGCCCTCGTTTGCGGAGACTGTCTCCTCTCCGGCGCTGTGTTCACTGGTCTCCGCATCCGCTGGGTTCCATTCGCTGAAAAACTGCCGAAGTGATTGATCCGCCCCTGCGTCCTCCGTCCTCGTGACATTAACTCGTTCAAGTCGTGATAGCCAGTCAGCCACGACGTTCTCTTTCCCAGGTGTGTACCTCACTGTAAAGTTGTACTGTGCCAGCCTCTCTTTCCAGCGTACGATCCTAGCTGAGTTCTCTTTGAGATTGGCAACCCACTGGAGAGGTTTGTGGTCGGTGTGGACGACAAAGCCCCGCCCAAAAAGGTATGGCCTGAAATGATCCGTGGCCCATACGATCGCCAGCAACTCTCTTTCCAGCGCACTGTACCGTTTTTCCGTTTCCGTTAGCCGCCGGCTAGCAAAAGCTATCGGCTGTTCCCCTTTTTGAGCTCTTTGTGCCAATACCGCTCCCAATGCGTGGTCGCTTGCGTCTGTTGTTAGTATGAAGGGTTTGCGGAAGTCCGGAAACGCTAAGACCGGCGCCGTCTTCAATGTCGCAATGCAGGTTTCCAAGTTCTCTTTCATAGTCGGGGTAACGACGAATCTGCGACCTTTTTTTAGGAGGTCGTTAATTTCTGCGACCTTCTTGGCCATACTCGGGACAAACCGCCTATAATAGTTAAGGGCTCCGAGTAGTCTCCGTACCTCTTTGGCGGTTGTCGGGGTTTTTATTCCTGTGAGAGTGTCTACCTTCGCTGGGTCCGGTTGGATTCCGCTGCTTGAAATTACATGGCCTAAGAAGGACACCTTGGGCAGCCCTAACTTCGTCTTCTCTGGTGAAAGCTTTAAGCCAAAACGCCTTAGCCTGCCAAACACTAGTTTCAGATGATCTCGATGTTCCTCGACGGACTTACTGAACACAAGGATATCGTCCATATATCCCTGGCACCATCCTGGGCTGAGTTCACGGAGAAATTCATCCATTAAGCGCTGAAATGTTGCCGGCGCATTTTTCAGGCCGAACGGCATGCGTTTAAAGTGGTAATGGCCCCGCTCGAACGAGAAGGCGGTCTTGTCTTCGTCCTTTGGGTGCATGCGAATTTGGTGGTATCCAGCTTTGAGATCCAGCGTGCTGAACACCGTCGCGCCGCTGAGCCTGTCCAGAATATCTTCTAATCTTGGAAGTGGGTACCGTTCATCTTGGGTGACTTCATTTAATTTACGGTAGTCTACCACTACTCTATACTTCCCGGGGGATCCCGCCTTAGGCACTGCCCACAGAGGGCTATTAAAGGCTGACTTGCTCGGAACTATAATCCCTTGATCCAGCATCGCTTGGATTTCATCCTGGATGGCGGCTTTGAAGGCCTGAGGATATCTCCTTTCCTTTACGTAAACGGTGCGATCCGAGCTAAGGATTATTTCGTGGCGGGTCTTTCCAGTCGCCCCTAGGGGCTCCCCTTCATTGTAAAAAACATCAGCAAAGGCTTCCTTGAGGTCACTCCACTTTGACTCCTCAGACTCGATGGCGCCAATTTGCAATTTGTTTCTTCGGCCTGCTCCCGTGACGTATCGCTCTGAACCAACTCGCACTCTCCACCGCTCGTTCGACGCTCTTATCCTTCCGCCAAGAAGCTGTAATGCATCACACCCAAGTATGCCTTGGTACTCGGCAGGCATAAGCGGCACTACGTGAACAGTCAGGTTACAACCATTTCCACCCCACACCTCAAGGGGGATCTTGATTTCGCCCTCTACGGCGCAGTCTCCTCCGAGTGTTACGAGGTTACACTCGCACTTTCTAATAAGCTGCTTCCCCCAGGTTTGCACACTCTTGTGAAGTGCGTCGGCGGCGATCAGCGTGCAGGTGCTCCCTGTATCCACCAGCCACCTCACCTTCGCCGCCTCTATAATCGGCAACCCTCTGCACTCTGGTATGATCTTCCCTCGGTTGCCACGCTGCTCACACGTTTCTCATTTGTCGCGTTTCTTCACCTGGCATGCATGCAGCACCGCTGCATACGACGTAAGACGCCTCGCTGGTTTCTTCGTCTCCTCTTCCACTTCGGACTCGCTGGTGTCATCGGAGTCTCTCGTTGACTCCTCGTCCCTAACACTTGCGCGTCTTCTGTTTACCCGGTGAAAGTTTACCTCCATTGGCTCGCCCTGGTCCGGAGGTGTTTTCTTGAGATACGGACATCGCCTCGCGACGTGGCCTGTGCTGTCGCATTCAAAACATCGTATGCGAGGGCATCGCGCTGCAATGTGCCCCTTTTTCCCACATTCGTAGCACGTTTTGTCTGCGATTGCTTCTCTACGCCACGGGGGGTCTCGCCTTGTATCTGCTTGCCGCCGGTTTCCTCTCGCAAACCTCCTCTCGTACGTATCCCTCTGCTCACCTCGTCTCGAGTCTTCGGGTTGTCTTCGCTGCCTGGGTTTCCGCACTCTGGTCCACCAGTCATCCTCCGCCATTACCGCGTGAGCTTCTGCGTCCTTTTCGCCTTCTTCGACTAGGGCTCGGGCTGCATCTACGAACTTCACGTCGGGGCCTAACACTTGCCCTGTCTGTTTCCCCAAATGTACCTTTATGATCCTCTCCATTGCCAGGCGCATTACTGGTGTCTCGTCCTCGCTTTCTTGCTCACTAAGTTTGTCGATAATCTTATCGTACCATCTGAGCAGCCGTCCAGCGACATCTCCCTTTGATTGATGGTTCCCTCGAGTTTCTTGAAGCATTCGTATGATGTCTTCTTCGACTGCCCATCTCCCGCCTGCGTAGGCTCGCTTTAGTCTTGTCTTCACTGTAGCCCAATCCGTTCCAGTGTCGCACTGTATCTGGTTGAGAATTGAGCGCTTTACTCTGCCGACAAGCGCTGCCTTTAGGGTAGCTACGTCGCAGGGATCAAGCCATCCTGCCTTTTGTTTATCCTTGATAGCATCAATTATCCGATCCCCATCTTTTAAAAAATGGGCGAGTTCTCCTACATCTCCAGTAAACCGCTCTATTTGGCTAATTGCCGTCCTCGTGTCTTGAGCATTCGCTGCTTTAATTTTTATCCACTCAATCGTGAGCGACGCGGTTGCTGCGTCCATCACTGGCGCTGCGTCCATCATTGGCGCTGCTGCTGCCTCGTCTGTCATCCTATTCGCATTCAATCGATCCTGTGTCGTCAATCGCACCCTTCGCGTCGACATACACTGAACGCGTCACTGCACTCACGATCCCGAGGTTTCGGCACCAGTTAAGCACACTACGCGTTAGAATACGTTTTTAAAAAACACTATAAGTATAGGGATAGGTAGTTAGAGAACGAGATGTAAACATCGACTGACTTTATTTAATCCTGCTGAGCCTTATATAGGCTCAGCTTGTTTGTTTACATTACTTGAGTCTCCCTCTCCCTAACATATATATATATATATATATATATATATATATATATATATATATATATATATATATATTCTATTCCACGTGTTCCTGACCAATTAGGTATGTTCATGTTTTTGGATGTATACGGCGTAGGTCAAACATAGTATGTACTTCATTATCTTTTGTACCACATTATTGTATATTTTCCCTACATGTTTCGTACCCTAATGCCACCTCCTCAGGAGCCATTACAACCTAAATAACTTTGAATTTTTATTTTAGTCATTCAAATAAAATATTAAAATGCGGGGTACGTACATTTAAAACTTTTAACCACTGTTATTTTCGTGATCTAAGGGTGGGTTTACATCTGACACTTCTCGCAGGAAATATATGTCAGGTGTCGGATAGATATTCTCTTGAAGGTTTACATACTGACAGAAATAGCTAGACATTTATGTCATGGATATGTATAGGACAGTTCTGGATTTGTTCTAATTTGCGATAAATTCACCAAAAGCACAAATAATCAGTGATTACATCTGTTGGTATAGAAGTGTCGACAATACAGCTAGTAGCCAAGATATTTATCGACACTTATAGAAGTGTCGACACTTATAGTTCGTGATAGAAATATATATCTCAGACATAAATTGCTCATGGTTTACACTAGTCGCAATTTCTGTCTGATACAAATTTCCTGCAATAACTAGCAAGTGTAAACCCACCCTAAGAGTTCTGAAACCGGACATTTTCCAGTCGGCACTTCCGGATTGCGTTATGAGGTCAGCCTTAGAAGCGGGTTTTTTCCCTATGGGGGGGGGGAGGAAGGAACCGCGCTAAAAACCCAACCTCCTTCAGGCAAGCCTCGATCCCGCACCTCTTTACGTACGAACTAATTGTACTCTTTAACCTGCCAAGGTGAGCAAGGCCCGTCCATAACTTTCAGTAACACTTCTTCAAATCTGCGTTATAACACTACTGAACCGTCTACAATATCAAAAACCCGATCGTCGACGCATTTCGAATTGATATCCCTAATAAAAATCCCGCTAATAAAATGTTGACCCCGGATTTGTTGAACATCCGAAATTACCTTCGAGTAAATGTAAAAGCAGGGCATCAGAGCATGACCAGAGAGCGAATAAAACACTTTTTAAGCTTAAAAGATTTAATAGGGTTTTGATTCTGCTTGTAACGTTCCAATGCACACCGACCTGATTACACAATTATTAACGAACAGCTGTTTTTTTTTTTTTTTGTAATAAATTTCATGAAATGTATAAGCTATCTAAACTTTATTCCCTCTCGATTAGTATTTATTCAAGAGAAAATTAATCCTTCCGTTTAATTTGGAGATGAAAATAAATTTATTCGCCCTTCAATTAAATTTTTGTATTATAACTGAACGGATGTAATAGTCTCTGCGTATGAATGAATTTTACATTCCAATAATTTAATCATATATTGTAAATAACTTTCGAGAACAAATTTTTTAAAGATTAAAAATTTCAGAAAATTCTTAACTAAAGAATTCCTATGTATCTTTTAGTATCCCGTTTATAACTCGGAGTAATTAAACATTTACACGCTAATTTTCTTCGATTAGATGTTTAGTCTAAGCTTAGGAAGGTTTATATTCAAAAGATATTTTATTATTACCGCGGTTCCTCCCTACCTCCGTAGGGAGGAAAACCTGCGTCCGGAAAGTACCAAAACAAGAAAATTTCACGTTTTAGAATCTATAGATCTTAAATATAACGTTGTGTCTAATTAATATATATATATATATATATATATATATATATATATATATATATATATATATATATATATATAGGGGCGAGGTTAGCTCAGTGGATGAGCACCGGACTAATAAATCCCGAGCAAGCACTTAAGATTTTTTCTTCTAGTGTCTTCGTTCATGGGTTGAATTCGGCCTCCCTGAACGTCCCTAGGCACACCCAGCCTTTAAATAATTTATTAATGGGTAGCTTGGTGCTAATGACTCTAGTAGTTAAAGCGGAAAGGGGAAAATCAGGCGGCCGGAGAATAGTACTGACCACACTATCTCCCTAGTCTATCTGCCACTCAGGGCCCTCGTGGCCTGTTACGGGACTGATTTTATATATATATATATATATATATATATATATATATATATATATATATATATAAATTTATGAAATTGGGTACAATTGGGGTTTTAGTATCTGTTTATTTGCATGTGCTTGTAGGTACTCCTTAACGTAGGAAAACCTTTTTAAAGCGATATCTGTAACAATTTACGACAAAAAATGATACTACTGCATTTGCAAACGAATTTCCAGTTTGTGTAGTCTAAAACGATTGATTCAGTTTTCAGATCTTGGTATATGTATTTTCAAAAAAATATCTCGAAAAAGGTTGGGAAATTGTGCTAAGTGGAAAAAAAAAGCATCTGAATAAGAAAACTAAAAAAAAGGACTCTTTTCATTTATATTCGACATTCATAGTCACTTAAAATGAAAACTAATTGATTGAATATTCGAATATATATATATATATATATATATATATATATATATATATATATATATATATATATATATATATATATATATATATATATATGGGGACGAGGTTAGCTCAGTGGTACAGCACTCGACCAATGAACTGGAGAACCAGGTTCAAAACCCGAGCGCGCACTAAAGATTTTTCTTCTAGTGCTGCCGTTCGAGAGTTGGATTTGGGATCCCAGATCGTCCCTAGGCTCACCCAGCCTTTAATTAATTTAATTAATAATGGGTACCTTGGGTGCTAATGACTCTAGCAGTCGAAGCAGCCAAGGGGAAAAATCAGGCGGCCGGAGCATAGTGTTGACCACACTATCTCCCTAGTGTGCCGTATGGTCAAGAATCAGATACCTCTACAGTATCTGCCCCTCTGGGCCCTTGTGGCCTGTTACGGGACTGATTTATATATATATATATATATATATATATATATATATATAAGAAACGCTATTTCCTAAATGTACCTACAACAACCATAGCTGAATATTGTTGAAGAACAAATCTTCTATTCCAACTCTAGAACACTTTTTTTCCTTACCTTTAAGCCTTTTTTTTTTACTGCAAAACTTTTTCAAATGTTAAAAAATAAATGAAATACTTATAAGAAATAATATTTATAATTTAAATAGGAAAGTAAATTTATTGTAGCGGAGCGTCATTGGTAGTTATGGGCTCAAGGTTTTAGTGAAATAGCATTCTTGTAATGGGAACATAATGTTCCTGAGGTAGAAAATATAGATATTACTCTGTAATTAAAATAAACTAAAGAAAGCAGGAGAAGAGCATGCTAGTTATGAAAAACTGAAATTAAATCTCTCTCTGAATAAATAACTACTTTTTTATGATAAAGCCCTCTTTATTTTAATAAATGCTCCAATGAATATAAATAAATAAAAAGTCCGTCACGCAGGAGCTGCATAACTAAGCACTTTCCTCAGAATTTGGGTAGTGTAGATTGCTTTCCAGAACAATTTGCTTAAAATATCCTACATAAATAAAATAAAAACATGAATAGTTCTCTTTTAAATTTGTAATGAGTAACTGATCAATTAATAATTTGCTTCCAGAGTTATGTTTACACATGGAACCTATTACACTACGTAATAAATACAAAAAACCTCATATTATCGTATTTTGATCTAACGCAGGAACAGGATACAGTCACTCTAGTGGTAGAAAGCGCTCCTTGCGGCGACTTTGTGAACCTACGTCTGACGGGCTTTTCTATTGAAATATATTACAAATTAAACCCCCGCTTTCCGATTGACCGATTCAGCTCATTTTTACAACACTTCTTTCTCATGAGTTACCCACGACGTATACCGCGTTTCGTTACAATACAGCAGAAATTACGACCGGTATGAGTATATTAAGAATTTGGGTCAAGAGTAAACCCCCCCTTCTAATGAACCGATTTAGTTTATTTTTACAACATATATTTACCTGTAGATTACCACTACGAATACCGAGTTTCGTCGAAATATACCAAAAATCACGGCTGGTAGTGGCGAATTGGTATTGTGGGTCCGGAGTAAACCCCCCCTCCTAATGAACCGATTTAGTTTATTTTTACAACAGTTATTTACCTGTGGATTACCACTACGAATACCGAGTTTCATCGAAATATACCAAAAATCACGGCTGGTAGTGGCGAATTGGTATTGTGGGTCCGGAGTAAAGCCCCCCTTCTAATGAACCGTTTTAGTTCATTTTTATATCTCACTTTTCTCTCTATATTACCACTACGAATACCAAGTTTCGTTGAAATATAACAAATATTACGGCTGACATAGTCAAATTAGGGTTTTGGGTCGGGGTAACCCCCCCCCCCTTCCGGTGGACCGACTTTGGTGGTTAACGAACTCGTTCAATCGTTTGCTAATTGAATGCTATATACCAAGTTTCGTGACGAAAAAACAAAAACTCTGGCCGCTATCGTGTTAACAGAAACATATATATATATATATATATATATATATATATATATATATATATGCATATATATATATATATATATATATATATATATATATGCATATATATATATATATATATATATATAGATATATATAAATTTTGACGGGGGTCATTTTCGGTGTCTACTAGGTAGGATCGATAAAGATTTGAAGAAATTTTTCAAAAATTCCGTCATGAGTCCAACCTCAATAGCTACTTTCCTTCGGAGGAAAGTGCTAAAAGTACTACAGTGTCCTATTTATTCAAGAAAACGCTCTTTGGTGAGATGTCTCGCGATGGAGACCGTTTATTGGACAATTTTCGATACTCTTTTGTCGAAATTTCCTGCTCACAATCCTCTCCTTCATGCAAGTAACGCAGTTCTCCTTAGAACAATAGCAGTTCAAATACAGGGCGTCCCGAATTTAAAAGGCGAAACATCAGGAGCGTATAGGGGACCAAAAAACAAAGACAAAAAGTCCTTTAGAGATTTGTTCGTTTTTGCTTCGTTTTGGAGAAAATTGCAAAACAAGTTTTTATTTCTGTAATTACTACTTATTAGCACTTTCCTCCGAAGGAAAGTAGCTATTGAGGTTGGACTCATGACGGAATTTTTGAAAAATTTCTTCAAATCTTTATCGATCCTACCTAGTAGACACCGAAAATGACCCCCGTTAAAATTTATATATATATATATATATATATATATATATATATATATATATATATATGTGACTGTTAACACGATAGCGGCCAGAGTTTTTGTTTTTTCGTCACGAAACTTGGTATATAGCATTCAATTAGCAAACGATTGAACGAGTTCGTTAACCACCAAAGTCGGTCCACCGGAAGGGGGGGTTTACCCCAAACCCAAAACACTTATTTGACTACGTAAGCCGTAATATTTGTTATATTTCAACGAAACTTGGTATTCGTAGTGTTAATATAGAGAGAAAAGTGAGATATAAAAATGAACTACATCGGTTCATTAGAAGGGGGGGGGGGGTTTACTCCGTACCCACAATACCAATTCGCCACTACCAGCCGTGATTTTTGGTATATTTCGACGAAACTCGGTATTCGTAGTGCTAATCCACAGGTAAATATGTGTTGTAAAAATAAACGAAATCGGTTCATTAGGAGGGGGGTTTACTCCGGACCCACAATACCAATTCGCCACTACCAGCCGTGATTTTTGGTATATTTCGACGAAACTCGGTATTCGTAGTGGTAATCTACAGGTAAATATGTGTGGTAAAAAGAAACTAAATCGGTTCATTAGAAGGGGGGGTTTACTCCGGACCCAAATTCCTAATATACTCATACCGGTCGTAATTTCTGCTGTATTGTAACGAAACGCTGTATACGTCGTGGGTAACTCATGAGAAAGAAGTTTTGTAAAAATGAGCTGAATCGGTCAATCGGAAAGCGGGGGTTTAATTTGTAATATATTTGAATAGAAAAGCCGGCAGACGTAGGTTCACAAAGCCGCCGCAAGGAGCGCTTTCTACCACTAGAGTGACTGTATCCTGTTCCTGCGTTAGATCAAAATACGATAATATGAGGATTTTTGTATTTATTACGTAGTGTAGTAGGTACCATGTGTAAACATAACTCTGGATGCAAATTAATAATTGATCAGTTACTCATTACAAAATGAGAACTATTCACGTTTTTATTTTATTTATGTAGGATATTTTAAGCAAATTGTTCTGGAAAGCAGTCTACACTACCCAAATTCTGAGGAAAGTGCTTAGTTATGCAGCTCCTGCGTGACGGAATTTTTTAAAATTATCAATGGAAAAAATGGTCTTTCCGAATTATTTCGAGAAACCAATTACTAAAATTCTATCTCTTGATGGTGATATAGTTTTCGCGTACTGTTTCTGGAACGGTAATGCTTTAGAAGCTGTACGAGAGTATGCGCGCTGATTCACAAATAGAAGAGAGCTTAATCCACGATTCTTTTTATTAGACAACGAGAGGCTAGCTCATTTTATTTAGTCACATATTTTTTATGTTATCATATGCTTAGTTGTTGGATATTCAACTATTCATGTTCTATTTTATATGAATTTACTTAATCGTAAAGTAAAAGTAAACTGATTGTGTATAAATAGGACAAAACAATAAAGCGTAAAAAAAAATAATATAAAACAAAAACCTTTATAGAAACTTCCAGATAGGATTGAGGTCAAAGACGGGAATGTTCTTCCAAAACGGGCCTAATTTCATTTAGGGGGAGAGGAATTAATCAAAAAGAAACTTCTGACAAGTATTTTACTGCAATAATTTAAAAACTAAAAAATCCTTTAACTTTTGCCGTTATTTTATGTTTTTCCGGACTAGAATTTCTAAAGTGACACAACTAAAAAATCGGCGTTTTTCAGTTATGACTATGAAAGACATGGTAAGAGTCTCATGACTTGCCTTAGAATCGGTCATACAAGAATAACCCATTAATTTCTAACGAATCCATTTTGTGAAAAATAGGAAAATCTATGAAAAACAAAGAAGAGAATCCAAGCTATCAGATAGAATTGAGAAAATATTAGAGGATCATTACAAACAGATCAATAAGCTATTCGAATTTTTAACGTCAACTGAACTAAAAAATAATAACTAAAAATATACATAAAAAAACCCCAGATATTTGACTCCATAAAAATATCACAAAGTAAATATAGAAATAAAAAAATATCATGAACAAAAATACATTAATATTAAAAATAAAATAAATTAAAATTAAAATCACCCAAAATAATAACCTTCAAAATAAAATGATTATTCTTTACCCCCACTCTTTCTATAATATACATCTGTAATCCTGTGTTTAATGACCTCATAGAGGTTGACAACACATTAAATAAATAAAAAAGATTGTGTTGTAAAAGTAAAAACTAACGTAGATGATGGTGTTTTCTAAATGTATTTCCTACACTATACGTAAAGTATATGAAGCTAACATTCACATTTCCTTCTTAAAATATGAACAGAAAGTAGAATAGAAGAGCAGGATAATATTAAAAAGATAATTCTGTTGACGAGCTAGCCACTAGAGAAGGGAGGAGGAGGTTATGAAGTTGAATAAGTTTTAACACCTGTTACCTTCAAGCTCCCTTATTACTTCCCTCTGATATTCATGGAAAGCAGTAAAAGTTGCTATAAACTCTAGTAGAAATATATCAGCTACAATAACGGTGAATCTAAAGTACATGTACTCACTTTTATGGAGCAACTTTCCAAAACGTAACCATCATTTATGATATGGATTTATTAGGGTAGCTTTAGGGGAAAGAATCTTTTCTATTTAATATATCAGTGAAAATAAGGGAAATAGGGGGTCTCCCGTGGTCTAGTGGCTAGCGCCTTGGATTCATAAGCGGGAGATGGTGGGTTCGATTCTCACATCGGGCAGGAATTTTCTCATCTCAGGGCTCCCTGGGCTAATGACATAGATGTAGATGCGCCGTAAAAAAAAAAAAAAGAAAAAAAATAAGGGAAATAGTACGACTAGGGTCTCCTAGTCGTTCTCTGGGCAACATTTAAAATTTTAGTATTACAGCCATCTCATTATTTTTCTTTTAATTTATTCTTTTACGGCGCTTCGACAACTAGGCCATTAGCGCCGACATTCAGGGTGCGGCGAGGAATTTTCCCAACGAGCCGTGGGATGAGAAAATTCCTGCCGCCGCACAGTGGTCAAAAATAGCCAAAAAGCGCCCAAAAGTTGATTTTTTGAAGTATTTTCTCCGAACCCATTCGCCTTAAATATATGTTATATACCTCGTGAGAGTGCCATTTCTTGAGTTTTAGCCCCCCCACCGTTGATTGCAGGACGGTGGTTAATCATTGAAGTACTAGAAACGAAGAAAATTTCCCAAATCCTCATGTACCAAAATCGTTCCTTCAACTTTACTTTTTCAGACCGATAAGGGCCAAAAATATATTTTGTATTTTTCGAATAGCCTTCATGGACGGGGATACTGAAAAAATAAAACTGAAATTAGCTGCATAAGTCTGCCTACTTCGGTGCTAGAGGTGAACCAACTCTGTAAATGACTAACAGACAGACGCGCGTTATCTCTATGTAAACATTGGAAGCAAATCGAAGACGGATTTTTTTTGCAGTGCTCACGTCACTGTTGACCGGAAAAAATGTCTGAAGTGATCCGAGTGAAAAATCGTTCCTAGTTGAAATATTGTTGAATATAACGACAAAAGTGTACTTTCGGTATGCGAGTATTTGACAGATCAATTTCCAATAGCCGATGAGTATATTTCGTTCCTCCCACGGAAATTATCACAAACTGTTGTGCTGAAATTAAAAAAAAATTGGCTGAGATAGGAGCAGATGTATTTTTTTTTTTTTTTTTAAATTGGTTTTGACCCCCTGAGCCCAGCCGAGTGCAGTTCAGAGGCGGGGGCGGCCACAAAAAAATTTGTCATGTGAATGACCTATCAATATCTTCATTGTAGTTATAAGACTGGTAAGTTTGCACAATTTCAGGTTTCTAAATCAACAATATGAAATGTTATTGAGTTTTGAGCGCTTTTTGGCGGTTTTTGACCACTGTGCGGCGGTGGGGATCGATCCCTCATCTCCCGCTTATGAATCTAAGGCGCTAACCACTAGACCACGGGAGGCCCCCATATTCATGGTTATACAAACTGATAGGTTACATATCGCACTAGTATTTTTAAAGTGACACAACTAAAAAATCGGTGTTTTTCAGTTCTGACTATGAAAGACATGGTAAAAAACTCTTTATCAACCATCAAAACTTTATGTACCTAGCTTCAGAGCTTGTACACCAGAGGGCACTTGTGTCTCTCTTCCTGTCTTAATGCTATTCCTCCTACATAGGCAAGAGTGACACATTTTCTTTTGAGTTGTGTCACTTTAGAAATACTAGTACGATATGTTTTACGCTTTAGTAAAGCGCACCTCCATCCAGCATTTCCCGAACCAGGAAGAGTATTAACAACTTTATCTTAACAAGTATTACTACGTTGTAAATTTTTTATGTGCTTAAATTCTTCCTTAACTAATCAGAAATGATATCCAAGATTTTTTATGGAAAGGAAAAACTTTTAAATGGGCAAAAAATTACTATTTTCCTAGTGAATGCCGGATGTGATGCTGATTGGAAGACAATTTTTTGAGTAAGCTTCGATTGGTCCCTTTTCATTTGTTACGTTTTTTTTTTTGGTCCTCCTTGAATACATTTCAAAATTAAAACCCATTTTTTTTCTTTATTACAAGAAAGTATGAAAAACAATTAAATAGGAAAAATATGAACATTTCAGAACATTAATCTTTGAAGTGGTTTTCTCCAAACTCTGTTTTTCAAATCGGGCGATACTCTGGCGTCTTCAATTTTCGACCGATCAACTTGAAATTTTAACTGCAGCTTCCTACTAGATATTTGCTAGTAACGTACATAGGACTTTTTCGATTCATTGACTTATAAAGATTTTCACTGGCTTTTGCAATAGAAAATGAACAATTGTTCACCATTTTCGAAAAAAATTAATATTTCTTAAAAATCCTACGCACTTTACTAGATTTAACCTTCTTCTTTCGAAATAATTTTAGATTTCCGTTCTAGTTTAAAAATAGCCTCCTGCAGACTACGGCCGGTTTTCGTTCGTCAGACAGCGCCGCTATTTTTTCCTCGAAGAATTAAAACTTTTTTTTTTTTTGGATACTTTGACATCCTCTATAAAACGTTTGATATAAATAATTGAAAAATATTGATTTTTTTGTTATTTATAAATTTAAGAAAACGACTTTGATTTTGATCGGACAAGGTAGAGTTACCCCGTAATAGTCGGTCAGCTGGTAACGCACTTTTCATGAAGTGTTTTATGCACCTTGAAATTTTGCTATAATATACCTCTTAGGTAGATAAGAAGGTATCTATGTGTTTCCTGGACATACCTTGGAACACTAGGTACTGCACATAGGGGAATGGTGTAAACAAATACTGCCCCAAAATAGAGTTTTATTTACAAGCCAACTATCATTAATGTAAAAAAATTGCAAATTAAGGCAATTTTACAATAATAATATTAATAATAAATAAGGCAGACACTTTTAAGGGGGTTAAAATTTAAATAAAAAAAAAACAAAAACAAAAAAAAAAACGAAGTACCTAGTTTTTATTTTTAATATTAAATGAAGTGCTTTATTCACACTGCGACACACAAGGACGTCAGCACCGAGAGTGTTAAACAGCGTCTTCAATAAACATATTTGAAAATAATTACAAAAGGGCAGACACTTTTGTGGGGTTTAATTATCAGGAAATAAAAAAATATATATGTTGCCTATGATAGAGTGCAATACACTGCGTGTTACCGTAAGAATGAATGAGAGCACCGCGCAGTTGGGGTTGTTCTGTGCGCTCTCATTGGTTCTTGCTCACATGATCTTGTACAGCTGTCACAGCATGAATAAAACTCTCATTTAATATTAGAATAAAAACTTTTTTTTTTTTTTTTTTTAATGTTATCCCCCTTAAAAGTGCCTACCTTATTTATTATTCATTGTATAACTGTCCTTATTTTACATTAAGGATAGTTGGCTTCGGAATAAAATTCTATTTTTAGGCAATATATTTTTGAAACTTTCCCCCATGCGTAGTAGATGGTGTTCTACGGTAAGTCTAGCCAACACATATTTACCTTCTTATCTACCCAAGAGGTACATTATAGCAAAATTTCAAGATGCATAAAACACTTCATGAAACGTGCGGTTACCGGCTCTTTGACTACTATGTTAGCCTAATATTCTAATCCATGTTTTGCCAATACCAGCCCCGAAGAGCAGCTTCAAGAGTACACACTATCCCAATACGGCGATAGAATGCTCTTGAGAGTGCCTCTGAGAGGCACTAGTGAAAGGACAGAGAGATAACGTCCCCTCTCTTGGGGCACTACCTCTCTCGAAGGGCCTCTTTTAGAGCACAAAGAGATTCTCATTATCTCTCTTAAGAGTGTTTTCTTTAGTTCTTCTATCCTCTTGTTATTGATACTCTTCAACTGGGATACTGTTCCTAAAACTATCCATTTCAAACGTTTAGCACTATTTGTGGCCAATTTATGTGGCCATCCACTTCTAGATTGGTTTTGCTTTTAGTGCGGTTCCTCCCTCCCTCATATATATATATATATATATATATATATATATATATATATATATGGATGGAACGGCATTTCTCTCCAGCGGTGGTACTCCTCCTCACTTCTTCCTGGAATATTTCTATGGGTTCATCTCCATCTTCTTCAGCCAGGTGTTTGTTGTTTCTTCATCGGTGGTAGCCAAGGGAATTTTTTTTTCTCGATTTGGGCGCCTTTTCTCCCCTCTAGCCCCAGTATCGGCGGACCAATGGTGTTGAAGCTCCCTGGTGTAGTTGGGATACTGTCCGTTAGTAGCGCTGATGGTATTGCGTCTTTTTTTCCTCCTGCTTATATTTTCCTCGCCGTAAGGTTTTATATATTTGATGTTATTTTTCGTCGCTGGGATAGTATTTTTGGATATATATATATATATATATATATATATATATATATATATATATATATATATATATTTATTTATATATCCATAATCCCATTTCAAGAAAGGTCGAACCAAAATAATAAATTTTTCTATTTTGTTCTTCCCAATTGAGACTAGGGATAAGAACGGAACCGCGCTAAAATGACGCAGTTTCTGCGAGTCGGACTTTCTTTAAACCATTTTCTCTGCTATGGGCTTAAATGCTTCCTTAATTTATTAAAAATTATACCCAAGAGCGTTTGTGTGGCAGAACAGTTTTTAAGTGTGCCAAAATTTAGATTTTTCAACCAAAGCCCTGAAACAAAATTGAGCATTTTTTTACCTTTATTAACAAATTATAGAAAAAAAAAATTAACGTTTCAGTACATTAAACATTAAAGTCGATTTTCTCGTAAATATGTTTTTCAAATCGGGCGATAAGCTTGCGCCTTAAATTTTCACCCGATCATCTTTTAATTTTAACTGCAGATTCGTAATGATATTTGCTAGTAAGAGAATTTTATGGCCGATTTTTGACGATTTTTTAAAAAATAAAATGAGGCATTTTTCACCATTTTTGAAAAAATTAAAATTTCTTAAAAATCCTACGTAATTCACTAGATTTAACCTTCTTCTATCAAAACAATTTTACTTTTTTCTTCGAGATCTCGTAAAAAAATTGAAAAAAGTACAGCCTTCTGCTCAAATTCAGGTAGATAAATCTACTTTACGTTATTGGTATCTAAGTTGTTTTAGCTTTTCTAGATGCATAAAGTAGGTGTAGCATCTTACACCGGGTAACGGCTAGTAGAATATATGTAGTGAAAGTGAAATTACATAAAGAATATTAAGTAAAGATGGAATGGTTGGGATTCGGCTAAATAAACCTCAATATGATTTTTGTTAAAAAAATCTATATTTCGGACGTTTCGGCTACTCATTGGAAATCAATTATTGTACCTATTTACTTTTTCATTCTACTCATTCTAAGAATTTAAGACGATATGTTCTTTTATAAGTTAATTGTATCTATAGTTCTGTTACCTATCACAATTATAATTTTTTTGTGTTTTTGTATTAATTTCTTTTTTTGTCATTTTAGCTGACAAAGGCTACCAATGAGTAGCCGAAACGTCCGAAATATAGATTTTTTAAAACAAAGTCATATTGAGGTTTATTTAGCCGAATCCCAACCATTCCATCTTTATTTATCACCTCGACGGCTAACTATTTAATCATCATGATAAAGATTATTATTCCTGATAGACTCCTTCTTGGGTAGAAGGATTACGAGGTTGGAGGGGCGTTTGTCCAGGTGCAGGTAGTGAGTACCCTTGTTATCTGTCAAGTCGGTATGTGGGGCCATTACACCATGTTCCAAAAGAATTTCAGGAATGAAGGATATTTCCTTTATGCCGGTATTAAAATAGCAGCTCTTTACCTGCCACACGACGTACCGCTCTACACCAGTAGCTCCAGACACAAGTCACAGGGACCGATTATTAAAATTTCCTTTTAAACGGAAGTAAATACATAAGAAAAAACTTAATTAGTACCTATATAAATGTTATTTTATTTACATTAACATATATTATTCTGATAGGGCCTCCCTGTGGACTAGTGGCTAATGCCTTACATTCTCATACGGAAATGGTGGGTTCGAGTCCCACCAGCAGCAAGGATTTTTCTCATTTCTGGGCCCGTTGAGAAAATCCCGTAACAGGAAGGTTAATTACCAGTAGATATCACTAAAAAAAAAAAAAAAAAATGAAAAAAATAATTGTTATTACTGGTTTATATAGTATTCTCTATTTTCATATATCTTTATGTATCCGCTTAGTTTTATATTAGTTTCAGTTATTTTGATTTTTGATGTAAGAACATACATAAATGCTTAAATAGGCATGAATATATTGTATGCAATTCACATAAAACATAGGTGATAAAAGTTACTCAAATTTGCTATTAGCTTATTCTTGTTGTTATTTTTTTTTTGTGTGTGTTTAACGGCGTATCAACAATTTGGCTATTAACGCCGGGCTATCTACAGGTTGCCACCCTTTCTTGTTGTTATTGTCTTAGTTTTTGTTTTGTTTTGGATTTTTTTGTTTTGATTTTTCTTCTTGACTGGACAGATATTTTTCTGACCATGAGCTAATCGCGAATGTTAGGAAGCTCGCAATTAAATAAAATAATTAAAAATCAATTTTGGCTTTGGGTTCGAGTATGATACATGTTAAAGATTGTGTTGTAAAAATAAAAACTAACGTAGATGATGGTGTTTTCTAAGTGTATTTCCTACACTATACGTAAAGTAGATGAAGCTAACATTCACATTTCCTTCTTAAAATATGAACAGAAAGTATAATAGAAGAGCACGATAATATTAAAAAGATAACTCTGTTGACGAGCTAGCCACTAGAGAAGGGAGGAGGAGGTTATGAAGTTGAATAAGTTTTAACACCTGTTACCTTCAAGCTCCCTTATTACTTCCCTCTGATATTCATGGAGAGCAGTAAAAGTTGCTATAAACTCTAGTAGAAATATATCAGCTACAATAACGGTGAATCTAAAGTACATGTACTCACTTTTATGGAGCAACTTTCCAAAACACAACCATCATTTATGATATGGATTTATTAGGGTAGCTTTAGGGGAAAGAATCTTTTCTATTTAATATATCAGTGAAAATAAGGGAAATAGTACGACTAGGGTCTCCACGTCGTTCGGTGGGTAACGCCCAGGATTTTCATGGTGGTACGAGCCCGCCTCAAATGGCCTTTGGACAATTTCCCGGCTGCAGCATGGATGTTTATGAAGGTTCAAAACCTATAGATAGACCTAATACCCTAGTTGTCGATGTGCGGTAAACATTTTTTTTAGCATAAATATGCTTTAGCGGTGACTAAACTGGAAAAAAAGTTAAACAAATTATCCGCTGGCGTTCGCTCTTGCGCAGTGGCGTTAGCGCATGCGCAGTGGCGTTAGCGCATGCGCAGTGGCCATGTACGAAAAAGAAGACTATATGTTATACAGTACATTACATAGCTTTATCGGGTGGACCTAGCGTTACAAAAAAGTATCACAAAAATGAAACCACTGGCGTTCGAAAGGTTTGTTATTAACAGTATTATTTCATATTCAAATTTTTCTTTTTTCGTATTTTTTTTTATTTGGTTATTTTCATTTATTTGATTATTATTATTTATTTTTTAAATTATTTTGTTTCTTTAACTTTGTCCTTCGTATTCGTATTAATTATACCTATTTGTGAGCAAACTTAACTAATATATTTAAAAGAAATGTACAGCTGTTAAATAAACGTATGATTAAAAAAAAAAAAAATAATAAAAGAAGAAACCTATCAAAGGTAATCTTAATAGACCAGTGTGACATGAAGCTGAAATTGGCACAATTATAGCCCGTTCAGATAAACGGAAAAGTTCAATTGCGCATACGCAAACCTGAGAGAAACTTTCCCTTTTACTGTATTTTCTGTTCGGTTATTTGTAAAGAAGAATGAACAATAAACAATAATGGCCCAGATTTGTCGGTGCGCCGACCTCACCTACCTTATGACCTCACCCTGAATATGACCTTGTAGCAATGTTTTCTCAGCTATTTGATCCGTGTTTGTGTCCTTGTATACAACATGTTTGTTTACGCCATGTTTTCCGGTGAGCAAATACCGAGAGTACATGACTAGAGCCACTAAACCTCCTCCCGAAGCCCTTTTAAGCTGATTGATTGAAAGCTCCAAAGCTCCAAGCTAGACCTCAGAAGAGTTACCCGATCCAGCTCATTACTTGTATTTGGAGTTGCTGACAACATTCTTAGCAGATTATCTTCTGATAGCAAATATTAAATGAGGATTAAGTAGTCCTTAGCTATTGCTGATAGAGAGAAAACTTTATCACAAAAAAATAAAATGGGCTGCCCAATTACATTGGACTACTCCACAGATACACAGCTGCTATTCGGAAATAGGGTTAATTTACTGGCTCAAGATAGAAGAAGTTCAAAATGAGGCATAGTGATTAAACAAGATGAAGACGAAAGAAGGAGATAGTGAAAGATGAGAAAGAATTGTTGGAATTGAAAATACATTCTATAGTATATAAAGAAATAGTGTGAATGGATGATAAGCACTCAGTGGCTGTAAATAGTGTGAATGGATGATAACCACTCAGTGGCCGTAAATAGTGTGAATGGATGATAAGCACTCAGTGGCCGTAAATAGTGTGAATGGATGATAAGCACTCAGTGGCCGTAAATAGTGTGAATGGATGATAAGCGCTCAGTGGCCGTAAATAGTGTGAATGGATGATAACCACTCAGTGGGCGTAAATAGTGTGAATGGATGATAAGCGCTCAGTGGCCGTAAATAGTGTGAATGGATGATAAGCACTCAGTGGCCGTAAATAGTGTGAATGGATGATAACCACTCAGTGGCCGTAAATAGTGTGAATGGATGATAACCACTCAGTGGCCGTAAATAGTGTGAATGGATGATAAGCACTCAGTGGCCGTAAATAGTGTGAATGGATGATAACCACTCAGTGGCCGTAAATAGTGTGAATGGATGATAAGTACTCAGTGGCCGTAAATAGTGTGAATGGATGATAACCACTCAGTGGTCGTAAATAGTGTGAATGGATGATAAGCACTCAGTGGCCGTAAATAGTGTGAATGGATGATAAGCACTCAGTGGCCGTAAATAGTGTGAATGGATGATAACCATTCAGTGGCTGTAAATATGGTTCGCGATTATTCCGAGTGTGTCCACTAAAATAGACTCAGCTAATGCTGCCAGGTGGTCTGTGGTGAGTCCCAGTTCTTCAAGGAAGATGGCCGTGCTCTTCGGAATGGTGCCTCTTGATCTGAACCATAGTCCCTTCACAATATACCTTCGCTTCCCAAATTCCTCTTGGAACTTCTATTGGTAGTATGCCGAGCATTTCGTGTATATGTTTTTTTAATTAACCTGAGACCACCGTCTCTATTCGGTACAATATCCTAATTTTCTTCCAGACAATCAGCTGTGAGGTTCTTGAGGAAATGCCTTCATGCCATTGAAGTCTACGGCGGCTTCATTGAAATGAACTTTGATTAACGGTCACATTATGATTATAATTTTAAATCACTCAATTTTTTCAAAATAATTATTGAAAGAATTTTTACTGGGACAAATCTGTGACGTACGGGACAAAACAGCTTTTCGATGGAAGTCGATTTGTACAAGACAAATTCGATGTTCACAGAGTTGGGTTGCAAGACCAACTTCGGAAGTTCGACCACCAGTTCGTCGTACTGCAAAACGAGATTCAGGATAATACCATATTATTTCAATTTTATTTATCTGATTTTCTACTTTTGATTATTTCCTACATATATTTTTATTTATATTCTCTTGATTTTATGACAACCTTTGATCAATATTATTTATTTATTTAAATTTTAACACCCATTATTATTAACTCAGAATTTTAGGACGGGTTATCTATAAGTTACCACCCTTTCCTAGTCAGGATAGGGCTGATTCCTTTTATTTTTTCCAAAAAATATATATAACTGAAATATTCTTCTTCTTATAATATTAAAATTGTTATTTTTTGTATTTTATATGATATTGTTTTAGCTAGACTACTCCTGACTGGATTTAATGATCTTATGAAAATCGCCAAATTTTTTAAACTCTGAGATAGCTTAATATTTTACATAATTTTTTATAACATAACAATAGCATAAATATGCTTTTTTTTTTTAGCTGTGATGTGCGCATTTAGACTGAAAAAAAAACGTTACAAAAAAGTGTACGCTGGCGTTCGCGCATGCGCAGTGGCATTCGCGCAGGCGCAGTGGCCATGTACGAAAAAAATGACTGTATGTTATAGAGCACATTACATAGGTTTGGTGGGTGGAGCTAAAGCATATTTATGTTCCTGAATTTGAGCAGAAGGCTCTAAACGAAATATTTATTCACAGCATAAACAACTATATATATATATATATATATATATATATATATATATATATATATATATATATATATATAATATGCAGTAGTTAATCTTGACCCTGCGAAGACTATAAAATTGTCATTTGGAAAATTGGGATATAATCATTCTCCATGACATCATTTCAGGCTTTTTGTTCCAACTTTGAAAAATTATTTTTTTCTTGAATGAAGCTTTTCCATAAAAAACATTAAAAAGCCCCCTGAATGTATGAAGCCCTTGGTTCTGGAGAACATCCCTTTGATCTGCTTCCTACGCTAATTACCTTAATCTCCTTGTTACAATCTTCTAAAAGAGAAAGAAGAAAATAAAATAAAAAAGAGGGAAATCCTTTCCAGTAATCCGCCTTTAGGTTGAATTTTGTGGCAGAAAGACCGACTCTCTTACTTTTATATAAAATACTACATTTATATTGAGGGAGTGATATTATTATTAACATATAGTTGTAATATTTATTTTAACCTTCTAGTAGCCGCGGCCACTGTTTAAACGTGGGCCATCGCGCGGCGCACTTCATCAGAAAGGCGAAAATGTAGAATATTTTAATATGAAAGTGTTTATACCTAGTCTGGGAAGGATGGGGCTTCACCACAATCCTGTGAAATTAAATAGTGTGTTCAGAATCGCTTCTTCAAGCTAAAGAAAATTTATTGGTTTTGACTTAGAAATCAGAAAAAATTAGACTCAAATATTTTTTTTTTCTAAATAACGAGGTACCATTTTAATGCTTATTAAATAAGGAAACTTTTGAGGCGGAGGCAAACCGCTAAGTTTAGAAATAGCTGATTAAGAAAATATTGAATGAGTTAAGAAAACCCTAATAACAATAGTTCACATCTATATGGCTCTTAGTATAATCTTAATTTGCATGAAAACATTTTAATAACGGGTGTTTCTTATTGGAAATTTAATGTAGATTCTTAAAATATGGTCGTCATTTACGATAAATTAACCAGAAATCCGGGAACCACAGTTTTTCATAAAAAAACCTAATAGTTTTGAATAGCTCTGCTACATGTTGAGATAGTCCGACTCGCAGGAACTGCATCATCTTAGCGCGGTTCCATTCATAACCCTAGTGTCATTTTGTAGACTTAGAATAGAAACAGTTATTACTTTGTTTAGATCATTCTTAATGAAACACATATTCCAAAGAAAAGTAAGATTGTCGGCAAGGCACGAGAAACTATTCTAAGTGGAAATTACTCTTTCCGCCGTCCCAAGTTTCGCTCTACGAAGACTGTACTACGAATATGTTTTTAATTGACTTAACTTGCTTTACTAACATATCCATTTTAGTGTTAAATGCAATTAAAAACACTAAACTACTCATTTTACTGATAAATGCAATTAAACAAAATAAAATTGTACAAGAAAATGAGAAAGTAGTGTTATTTTTTAATGTACTACGCCACATACAACCACAAAATATAATTATATTTCTACTATAGCATTCGACTGCGTGACTTCCTACAGGTAAAATATCCTGTCAGCTGTCCTAGGATGCATCTTAATTTATGAAGTGCAATAATAGCCTACCTGAAGCCTGCCTAGTTCTTCAACCCGGGCAGATGTCTGACCCGACACAGAGAAAGATCTATGCACTTATTTCTCCGATTGACATTGCTTAATCAAAACTTTCTTCAGAACCTTTTTTGTAGAAAATTTAGTAAGCTTTCTAATGGTAACCTTCCGCTTACTATGATTCTCAACCGTTTTCGAAATATTAATGAAAGTATACGAAGTTCCAAAAACTTTTTATGTCTGGTAATAAAATATTTTATTCTAACTCTTCCTTATCTCGAAAAGTAACAACAATTTCAACAGTTTAGTTTTGATGAAATTCGAATCCCATGATTTTAAGTACCCAAACCAAAAACGTTATTCAACAACTATTTTTCCAATTTCCTCAAAAACAGTTAAAGCTATCGCCTTAAAAATGGTTTCGTTCGTTTTTCTAGGCCAAGAAGCCTATAAAACGAGTACTTGCAAGCATATGAAGTAAGCGGAACGATTTTGTTCGCACAACATTCGCTCCAAAAACCATGTTCCGATGGGCGAATTCTGCTGGTTAACGAAGTTGACCTTTCAAATTTAGACGAAAGATTTTTGTACCAAATTTCATCAAAATCGGACCATTATTGAGGTCAGGAAAGCGCGAAATGACAAATATATATAAATATATATATATATATATATATATATATATATATATATATATATATATATATACAAATTAGAACCACCGTCATTTTCGGTCTCTAGGGATTCTGAAACGCAAAAGTTTCAAGCGGGGTTCCTCCCTATGAAGGGAGGGAGGAACGGCGCTAAAATGAGGTGCAGAATAACCCCCTAAAGTTATATATATATATATATATATATATATATATATATATATATATATATATATATATATATTAATCTGTTCTTATTCCTGCTTCCTAAAAAGGACGTAAAAAAAACTCATAGTATCATAAATTTATTAAGGTTTTTTGAAAAGTTTGTTTAAACAAATTAATTTTTTTTATAAACATCTCCATAATAGCTTCATGTTTAGTATTGTTTAAAAGAAATTTTAAACATTTAAAATTACCACTACAGGAAACGTGTAGTGATCTGTTATCCGTTTTAGTAATCCGTTATTACACGGGTATGAAGAAGATCCCATACTCGGGTGAAACCGATCAATAATCAGGCAGAATTCTAATTAAAACAAGACGGACGTGGATAAGGCCTGGTGTAGTGGGTGTTGGCTTTGTGGCAAGCCTGTACATCACATCAACATTCGCGTCTTCTTGAATCCCATCTCTCCTCTCCAATGATTTTAACTCATATCGTTCTGGGTTCAGGCCTCATTTACTCTCTTAATATTACTAAGCCGTAAATCGAGAATTACACCTGCAGTTCAATTTGGTAATATAGTGGTTGTATCCTTCAATTAGTTTTTGATAAGTAAGTCATTTCGTTTTATTAGGTGCTATCATCAAAATATGTGTGTGTGTGTATATATATATATATATATATATATATATATATATACATAAGCATACCTATAGTATAGTAAAATATAAAATAATTTTTTAGGACATTTTTTTTTTTTTTTTTACGGCGTATCACCACTTGGGCTATTAACGCCGGGCTATCTATAGGTTGCCGCCTTTTAGCGCGGTTCCTCCCTCCCTCTCCTCCATAGGGAGGAACCCCGCTTATAAGGTTGATCTCATGAAACAATCCGGAAGTGCCGACTAGAAAATTTCGCGTTTGAGAACCCCTAGGAACCGAAAATAACGGTGGTACCAATTTGTATATATATATATATATATATATATATATATATATATATATATATATTGTCTGTTCGCGATTTTCCGCCCCCCCCTAATTGTCCGATTTTAATGAAATTTGGTACAAAAAATCCGTCGTCCAATTTGAAAGGTCAAGTTCGTTAACCAGCAAAATCCGCCTACTGGAAGATGGCGTTTGGGGGGGGAAAATGGTAACGCTTACGTTTTTGAGTTCATATGCTTGTAAGTACTCGTTTTATAGGCTTCTTGGGCTAGTGAAACGAATGAAACCATTTTTAAGGCGATAGCTTTAACCGTTTCCGAGAAAATCGGAAAAATAGTTGTTAAATCAAGTTTTTGGTTTGGTTACTTAGAATCATGGGATTCGGTTAAAATATTTTCTGCATGTTTAAATTCCATACATACAAAGATGTGTAAATTTTGGTTACGTTTGGAGTTAAGGAAGAATAACATATTTTAATAAGAGACATGAAAAGTTTTGGGAACTTCGCATATTTTCCTTAATATCTCGAAAACAGTTGGTGAATCGTCATAAGTGGATAGAAACTATTCAAAAGCTTACTAAATTTTCTATAATTAATATTCTAAGAAGATTTTCGATTAGTCGATGTCAATCGGAGAAAACGGTGATAAAAACTTTGAAGGTGTTCTTTTGAACGGGCTTTCGTTGTTGTTTAGCTCACTTTTTAATTGTTTGCTTTAAATTGTATTTATTTTATGAAAGATTTCGAAATTATAAACATTTTGATAGTTTTGAATACATTGAACAATGAAATAAAAATGTCATGTCTGTAACAGTGGAGCCTGCTGGAGGTATAAGGGTACGCTGCTGGCCCTTTGTCACCGGTCAAGCTGCTGGCCCTTTGTCACCGGTCCGTCTAGGTCATTCCATCGGATTTTTGGTGATATCATCCAGAATAGGTTTTTTTAGGTACTTCCAAATTTGCATGCTACAAGACGCGAATCATATAAAAAATCTATGTAGAAAGGAAAAAATCTCCAGTAGAATGGTAAAAAATAGTGAAAACCTAAGAATCCGGTTCCTAGTAATAACTGTTTCTATTCTAAGTATACAAAATGACACTAGGGATATGAATGGAACCGCGCTAAGATGATGCAGTTCCTGCGAGTCGGACTTTTTATTATGCACGTGGTCGGTCACCCTTCAGGTACTGGCCAAGCTCGACGTAGCTTAACTTATTATATATATATATATATATATATATATATATAGAGAGAGAGAGAGAGAGAGAGAGAATAGAATAGAATAATGTTTATTTCCAAAAACTCGTTTTCGGGATATGGACACGTCATATAATAATATTATAATACATTTGCAGGTTTAAGTCAAGATGCCAGTCCGGATGCTAAATCTATTTTAAAAAATTCTTCAGTTGTGTAACTAGTTCTTTGTCTTTTCAGTTTCTGGATAAGTCTTTTGGTCGGTTGGATGTTTCATAATTTCTCAGGCAGGAAATTGAACAAAACCCAACCACAAAACTCTACTCCTTTCCTATAAAACATTGTCAAATGTTTTTGAATTCTGATTTTTCCTTTTTGGCGTGTAGAGTAGTAGTGGTCATCTCCATGAATTTTAAATCGGGATAAGTTATTTTTTTTTTCATATTTTAGTATTGCTAAAATATACAGCGACGGCAGTGTTAAAATTCCTAATTGTTCAAAGTATTTCCTTGTTCATGATCTTCTTTGCAGTTTCAAGATATGCCTTACAATCCTCTTTTGAATCTTAAAGATTTGGATGGCTTGCAATTTGTTACCCCATAACTCAATGCCATATAATTCGAAAATCCCATAATATATATTTATTAAATCCGTTATGTTCGATAACATTGAAAGATTTTTTAACATGAAGCATGAAGTGTTGAGTTTTTTTTTAATCTTGTCTATAGACAAGCATATAGATAGGTTAGGTTACAGTTTATTCAGGGCGATTAACTTATATAGTTTTTACTCCCTTTGTTTGCTACGACATTTGAAGTTTTATTTATTTCCTTATTTTCGCTTCTATACAAGCATATAGATAATCTTGTCTATAGACAAGCATATAGATAATCTTGTCTATAGACAAGCATATAGATAATCTTGTCTATAGACAAGCATATAGATAATCTTGTCTATAGACAAGCATATAGATAATCTTGTCTATAGACAAGCATAAAGATAATCTTGTCTATAGACAAGCATATAGATATGCTTCTGCCAGCTGAGATTATTATCTAATATAGATATGCTTCTGCCAGCTGAGATTATTATCTAATATAGATATGCTTCTGCCAGCTGAGATTATTATCTAATATAGATATGCTTCTGCCAGCTGAGATTATTATCTAATATTAGCCCCAGAAATTTTATATTACTTTCTTCTTATATTTTTGTTTGATCAATAGCTATGTTTAAACATGTTTCATTTGCTCCTATTGCTGAAATCTCTCTCTCTCTCTCTCTCTCTCTCTCTCTCTCTCTATATATATATATATATATATATATATATATATATATATATATATATGTAGGTATATTTAAGTAGATGAGGATACTCAAGGGGGTGAATCTAGAATAAAAACCTGTTGGTAGCTCAATGCTACCAACCGCGAGTTTCTATCTGGTTCAAGAGATATCCCGTTCTAAATGCTAAAAAAAAAAATCATTTTTTTTTTTTTTTTTTTTTTTTTTTTTTTTTTTTTTTTTTTTTTTTTTTTTTCTTTTTTTTTTTCTTTTTTTAAGAAAACCCTAAAATTCTCTGCTTTTACAGATTGGTTTTTAACGTTACACTACTTTTTTTGGCTTAAGCCTGATCTTGGGATTTTATCTCGAGACATTACCTATGTCAAAAACAAAAAAAGAGCCTACAAGATGTTGTTGGGAAACTAGATCTAAAGAGTACTAAGACTAATGTTAAAACTGCTTTGAATTTAGTATTTATAATATAAATATATATATATATATCGGATCCGATCCGATTTAGTCACAGCTCGTCAGTAGTGACCTCGTAGTGAAGTGAAAATGAGTGAAGTTAAGAAATATCACCTAATAAGCATAGAAACCTTCGATTAGGTTGAATGTTGGAGGTATTCATATTTTAAATTTATTTACAAGAAAGGTAGCTGGAAGGTTATAAGCATTGGAAGGTTATAAACATTGGATGGCTATAAACATCTTTCCAGTTAATTTAATAAACAAAGGAAACAATAAACAAAAATGTGGATTGTCAAATTTGTTCTACATTTTATTAGCTTCCATTTTTTTTAAAAAAAATGCAATAAAATCGGTTAAGATATAAAGGCTGTAGACCTTTTTGAAACACAATATGTGGTTTGGCGCCATTTTCCTTTGTCGGTCCGAAATTGGTCTTGAAACAAACAAGTTTGAACGGCCGAGAATCGGTGATCATCGGTTTGGATCGGGTCAGGTCGGTTCGGGACCAATTAGGCACCTCTATTGAGATGCATGTGTTTGTTTTTATTTCGACAGTCAGTGCCTATCGGATCGGGTCCGATGTAGGTGCCCCGGTACTTTGAAAATCTGAAGAGGCATTATATAACCAATGTTCATTAAACCTTCTCCAAAGAACAAGGGTTTATGCGAAGCTGACACCGAGATAGGACCGAACACTCCAATCCTAAATACTCAGATTGGGATCATTGGGCATGAAGCCAAATCCCGGAACTATCTTGCGTATCGATTCACAGCCAATCCGACACCGTGAAAACTGTAACATTTCCTCCGACTTGAAGCAGAGGTTGCTAATATATGTACAATTTCTGTAACTTCTGAACTGTAATGGAAGCAGCACAATAATACCATGAAACTGTGGGACTATATTTCTACAAAAGTAACAGTTAACACAAGCAACACACTTACAAGGAAATTTGACGGTATTTATGATTTCACACGGGCTTTCCTTCAAATAATATGTTGATATTAAACTTTTCAATTTTTTTTTTTTTTTTTTTTTTTTTCTTTTTTTTTACGGCGCATCTACATTTAGGTCATTAGCGCCGACATCCAGGGTGCAGCAAGGAATTTTACCAGCGAGCCGTGGGATGATAAAATTCCTGCCGGAGGCTGGAAATCGAACCCACCATCTCCCGCTTATGAATCCAAGGCGCTAGCCATTAGACTACGGGAGACCCCCCTTTTCAAAATTAAAGCCAATATATTTTATACATTTAATGGGGAGACTATTTTATTAAGATTTTGTGAATTGGAATGTAATTCAGTAAATTTCATTTAACGTCACTTACGCTAAGGTCACTTACGCTAAGGTCACTTACGCTAAGGATACTTACGCTAAGGTCACTTACGCTAAGGTCACTTACGCTAAGGTCACTTAAGCTAAGGATACTTACGCTAAGGTCACTTACGCTAAGGATACTTACGCTAAGGTCACTTACGCTAAGGATACTTACGCTAAGGTCACTTACGCTAAGGATACTTACGCTAAGGTCACTTACGCTAAGGTCACTTACGCTAAGGTCACTTAAGCTAAGGATACTTACGCTAAGGTCACTTAAGCTAAGGATACTTACGCTAAGGTCACTTACGCTAAGGATACTTACGCTAAGGTCACTTACGCTAAGGATACTTACGCTAAGGTCACTTACGCTAAGGATACTGTAATATTACTATTGAGCCGACTTGAAGCCCCCTTCTCTTAGGTATTTCATTTTATATTTTTCACGAAAGATCAAAACCTACCAATACCTCCTTCTATTCCTTTTCTAATGGCACTAGGGATATGAAGGGAACCGCGCAAAGATGACGCAGTTCCTGCGAGTCGGACTTTATTGCCGATACGCGCTGGACTAAGAGGGTTTTATTCAGACGAAGTCACGTATAAGAGATTGTCTGAAACTAAATTATCAGCTGTTTCATTAGCTGTATTTTAACTTTTAGCTGTCCATGCAAGTTCTCTGACCATTCTATTTTCATGTTGCCAATTCCATTTTCCGGTCCAAGTTCCAATTATAATAATAATGTAATCTATTTATTGTTACCTGCATTGTACATTATGCATGTAATTTCCGGTCCAAGTTCCAATTATAATAATAATGTAATCTATTTATTGTTACCTGCATTGTACATTATGCATGTAATTTCCGGTAATCATGAAATTGAAGAACTTAATTGAAGTTGTCAGTCTTTCATTCGGTAAAATGTTGAACGAATTTAACTTGACCGGATGACATTTCAAACAAAAATAAGTGTTATATTCCATAATAACTGTCACCATTTCAACTACCACTGTAATAGTTATTTACAACAACATAAAGCCCAGAAATTTCTATTTTGCTCTAATAATGTCAAGTGGCGTTTTTTTGTGGGGGGCCATTTCGCATTACACTTGCTGTGAACTGGAATTGTTTTTATGAGAACCAACATTTTGAATCAACGTTTTTATGAGAACCAACATTTTGAATCAACGTTTTTATGAGAACCAACATTTTGAATCAACGTTTTTATGACAACCAACATTTTGAATCAACGTTTTTATGATAACCAACATTTTGAATCAACGTTTTTATGAGAACCAACATTTTGAATCAACGTTTTTATGAGAACCAACATTTTGAATCGACGTTTTTATGAGAACCAACATTTTGAATCGACGTTTTTATGAGAACCAACATTTTGAATCAACGTTTTTATGAGAAACAACATTTTGAATCAACGTTTTTATGAGAACCAACATTTTGAATCAACGTTTTTATGAGAACCAACATTTTGAATCAACGTTTTTATGAGAACCAACATTTTGAATCAACGTTTTTATGAGAACCAACATTTTGAATCAACGTTTTTATGAGAATCAACATTTTGTATCAACGTTTTTATGAAAACCAACATTTTGTATCAACGTTTTTATGAGAACCAACATTTTGAATCAACGTTTTTTAGATATCTACCTAATAGGACAACAGTAAAGTCGACAAGTTTTACAAAAAGAAGCTCACTTGTACGTGACAAAAATAGAATTGACAAAAGAAAAATATCTTGGCAATCGAAAGAAAAGGAAACTCATAAAAGAAAAGACAGAAGAAATTAAATTAATAAATAATGCGTTTATAGAGTAAAAATTGATGACTATCAAATAAACATTCAATATAAAAGTTTAAGCCATTTAAATTAAAAAAAAAAAAATAATAAAGCGGAAATGGAATTTATTATTAAAAATTTCTTGTGATAAAAAAAATAGTAATTTAAAAACACCATTGGGAGGGGGTCTCCCGTGGTCTAGTGGCTAGCGCGCTGGATTCATAAGCGGGAGATGGTGGGTTCGATCCCCACCGGCGACAGGAATTTTCTCATCTCAGGGCTCGCTGAGAAAATTCCTGGCTTCGACCTGGACGTCGGCGCTAATGGCCGAGATTTGTCGATGCGCCGTAAAAAAAAACAAAAAACAAAAAAACATTCGTATGATACATTCCTCATACCTTAATATGTCACTTATTTACATCAACATTTTTTAACGTTTTGGCCTTCAGGCCATTTTCAATATCTAGAAGGAAAATAAAGTAAGTGTTACAATAAAAATAACCCTGTTATTAAATAATTTTTATTAATTTAACCATATGTGAATAATTTATACTTTTGTTTACCTTAATACTTCAAAATGGCCTGAAGGCTGAAACGTTATAAAATGTTAATGTAAATAAATAATTATTAAGGTCTGAGGAATGGATCAAACCAATGGTGCTTTGAAATTAGACAGACCTTAGAATTCCTTCCTTTTTTGGCGGATAAAGGATATTATTTATAAAAAAAAGACAAAAATAGTAATGTTAGATGCAAAAGTTAAGGAACTTACGATAATACTCTCATAGTCGAAGGAAATTAGTGTCGTTGTAAATGCAAAGCATCTATCCGATATCTTATTAAATTTCCTACAAATTTGGCACCTATGCGATTTTTCATAGAGCGACGTCATTCCTGTATATCGGCGCATAATTTGATTAATTTTCGCTTAGGATACTGTCAATTTACTGTTGTGGCGCCTAAACTGTTGCTTGTTACATGCACTTTGACCCGCTGGTTTTGACCCCGTAGTTTTGAAGGATTGGTCATTCTCGATTTACTCACAGTTACTTAATGACGAGACAAGAACAGCCGCAATGTGAAATATGTAACACTACTCTTACGATAAAACACTTACTCACAGAATGCATGAGACGACGTGATCTAAACTTACCCTACTACTTATGCGAGTTGTTAAGTGAAGATAGCCAACACATAGACTCTATACTGCATTACCTACACAATAATGGATTATACCAACTCATTTGAACGCAGCTTAATGTTTCCTTACCATAGTGTCCTATAGAGACATGAATATCCCACCCAAGGCAGATAATTCATCTACCTTCTGATCCATACTAATTTTCCTAGGATGCAAATGCAAAAAGACTGATGTGCAAACGTAATGTAAATAAACTTAATTTAAAATCATGTAATCTAATATTATATGTCTATGTACATATGTGTGTAAATAATAAAAACAAACTTATTAACCATAATGTAATGTAAATATATAGACAATACACCGATATAATGTAATTTAGTAATATATATATACATATATATATATATATATATATATATATATATATATATATACGTATATATGTATGTATGTGTGCATGTGTGTGTGTGTGTGTGTGTGTGTATAATGTAAATATATAAGGCAATGTAATGTATGTATGTAATGTTTATAATAACTACCTATATAAAATGTAAGGTGTAGATGGTCATAAAGCGGAATACCAACAAATAAAATAAAGTAATAAAAAACTTGCACTTTGAGATTGCATTTTACCTATTTACCTGTGTTTACATTTTTCACGAAGGAATATGACTTTAAACATAAATTGCTTCTATTCTAAGCATTTAAAATGAAACTGGTGATAAGAACGGAAACGCGCTAAAATATGGCTGTTCCGCCATACGAGGCGTGTAGAATGTAATCTAGATATTACAGCGCATCCACGTGAAACTAACCTATACAGATGTATAAATCAGCTGAAAAGGTCATATGTGAGTTTGATAAGAGCTGAAGGACCGGTCATTTATTACTACCGAAGGTACATCATGCCGAGATGAAGGATGTGGTGGACTGTTAAAGGATAATTATAGCTGTTCCTTCAGTTATTTATCTCTACTGTTGAGTTTGCAGTTCTAATTCAACACAAATCTCAATGAAACTCGCATTAGACACCTATGGGGTGATCATTTGGGGATTCTTGTAACTGCTTTTCAACTTAATATGCTGGGCAATATAAAAATAAAGCAGGGACAAATGTTTATTTCTCCGAACGAGGTCCGGTGGGCGTGAGGGTTAAGGCTTGAGCACTTAACACTCCATGCTAAGGGTCGTGGGTTCGATTCCCAGTTGGGGTGGTGGCTTTTCTTGGAAAAAATGAGAAAGCATCATCCCAATCCTCAGGAAAAGGGTGGTAACCTATAGATAACCCGTCCTAAAAGTTCTGTGTTACTTATAATAGACGTTAAAATTTGAATAAATAAATATTTCGAATTGGACATACACTACTAACTCACTCTTACTTAATGACAAAACAAGACATACCACTATGTACAGAATGCAATAAGACATTAACAGTAAAACACTTACTAACAGACTGCAGGAAACGTGAAAACATCAACATGCCACATGATATGTACGAACTCTTGACAGATGGTAGCCCGCACATATCCAGTATTTTAGACTTTTTAAAAAACAAATAAAAATGTATGAAGAAAAATAGAAAAATATTTTAATATATGTTAAAATAAATGTGGGGGCGAGGTTAGCTCAGTGGTAGAGCACTCGACTAATGAACTGGAGGGCCAGGTTCAAAACCCGAGCGCGCACTAAAGATTTTTTCTTCTAGCGCTGCCGTTCGGGGGTTCGATTTGGGGTCCCAGATCGTCCCTTGGCTCACCCAGCCTTTAATTAATTTAATTAATAATGTGTACCTTGGGTGCTAATGACTCTAGCAGTCGAAGCTGCCAAGGGGAAAATCAGGTGGCCGGAGCATAGTATTGACCACACTATCTCCCTAGTGTGCCGTATGGTCAAGAATCAGATACCTCTACAGTATCTGCCCCTCTGGGCCCTTGTGGCCTGTTACGGGACTGATTTTTTTTTTTTTTTTTTTTTTATGTTAAAATAAAATTTTATTTGTACAAAATAGAGCGAAAAGACAACATTTTTAGTTTATTAAAAATAATTTATTTAATTTATTACTTTCTTGTTTTTATAGTTGACCTTTAATGATTGATTTTTTTATTATATATACACCGATATATGAAGGTGGTCATATAGTGGCACCACTTTGTTAGGAAACCATAGCTTTACACAAATAATAGAATAATCACAAATCTAAATCAATCATAAATATTTTGTAAAAAAAATGACCCTTATAATATATGAAAGTAGTTTTTACCTTGTTTGTAAAAAAGTGCCTTTAAAAAAAAAAAATATCTGTTCATATCTATTATAAGGTTCGGCTTCATTTTTAAGGCATCATCGGGACTGATTTTGACCAAACTTGCCTGACAGGTCGATCTTGACCCGGGGAGTGTCATACGCTAGGTTAAAATCGTCTAGGATTCACAGTTCAGAGGTCATAGGTTTGAAACTGTTAACCCGAACAGTTACAGATTTCCATTATTACATTTTAATATTACTTATTTTTGTTTTTCTAGATGCGTAAAGTAGTGTAGCATGGCCGCCGCACAGTGGGACCATACGACATTCCGTCTTTCAAAAAGGGCTACAGGCATCTTTATTGATTTCAATGCATTTTTTTTTTTGTGTAAAATGAAAGCTAACAAAATTTAGAACTTTGTCTGTTATTTTGTTTTTTTATTTTCCCTGTTTATTAAATTACATATAAATAATTCCCGAACATTTACAATTAAACATAAAATAATATTTTTTCAGCTAACTTTATATTAGCACTGAGATCTAAATAAAACATTCAAATCCTGATGAGACATGGAAAAAAATCAAAATATATTTTAAAACTAGCCGTTACCCGGCGTGCCATGCTACACCTACTTTCTACATATAGAAAAGCCTAAATAAATTAGAAACCAAATAAGTATTATTAAAATCTAATAACACGAAACTGTAACTGTTATGAACCCTTGGCCTCCCAACTGTGAGTCCTAGACGACTTTGACCTAACCTGTAACACCCCCCGTATCAAGACATACATGTATACCAAGTTTCGTAAAAATTGGTCTAACGGTGTGGATTTGTATAAGGGACAAACATACAGACAGACAGCTGGTAGATTTTTTTGACCTAGCATACGGCACTCCTCAGATTAAGATCTACCTGTGTACCGAGTTTAGTCAAAACGGGACGAACGGTGTGGATTTGTATAAGGGACAAACATACAGACAGACAACTATAACACGTTTTTGACTTAGCCTACGACACTCCCTAGATTAAGATCTACATGTGTACCGAGTTTAGCCAAAATCGGACGAACGCTGTGGATTTGTATAAGGGACAAACATACAGACAGACAACTATAACACGTTTTTGACTTAGCCTACGACACTCCTCAGATTAAGATCCACATGTGTACCGAGTTTAGTCAAAATCGGACGAACGGTGTGGATTTGTTTAAGGGACAAACATACAGACAGACAGCTGGTAGATTTTTTTGACCTAGCGTAGGATATTTCTCGTATCAAGACCTACCATTATTCCAAGTTTGGTCAAAATCGGTCAAACGGTGTAGATTTGTATAAGGAACAAACAAACAGGAAAACAGACAGACACGTGATTTTTATATATATAGATAATTTAAAAATCATATTATTTCAATTAATTTCAGTGTTGAATTTAGTTAAATTTACGTTTTGTAGTTGTCAGTCTGATTTTTTCAAAGTTTAATCAGGATTTGAATGTTTAATTTCAAGGATATCAGTGCTGATATTAAGTTAGATGAAATATTATTTTGTTTAATTGTACACACTTTATTTATTTTTACACTCAATTTAATAAACAGGGAATAAAAAAAAAAAAAACAAAATTCCGGCCAGAGAAAGTTTTTCTAAATTTTATTAGCTTTCATTTAAGAAAAAAATGCATTGAAATCGGTTACGATTTGGAAGCTGTAGCCTTTTTTGAAACACGAAATGTCGTTTGGCACCACTGTGCGCCGGTTAACACCCAGTATAACATAAGAAATTTTGCACAAAAGCTAAGTTATTGGATTTAGGTTTTTAGGGTTTGTTCTTGAACCCTCTGAAGGAATAAGGGATGAGACAGAAGCCACAGCCCTTAGAAATGAGAGGTAATACATACCGAAGAGCTAAAACATACTCCTTTCTCTCCCTGTATGAGGAAAGTTACTTGGGATGAAAGTGAAATGGCGTCTTGTCCCCGAAATTGTGGTCCTATTTTAAACTTCCTTCTCCCCCATCCAGGGTCTCCTAACCCTCTTGTTCCCCTTTCCGTCGAATAAGGAACGACATCTGTCCATACATAATCAATAACAGGGCAGCACAATTTTAGAATATTTCACGAATATGTTCCGTTTTGCCGGAGTATAAATCTATTACACAAGTAAATATTCTGTCTCATTCATTTGAATCGCATTATTATGTGAAAGCATAATGTACAAAACATAAACATTTACAATAAAATCTACTAAACATCACAAAAGATTCTAAGGCAAATTTTTAATTTATTTATTTAAGTTAGCTCGCAACTATGGCGACTTAACAGCTTTAACATAATAAATACTATACGTTAATACAAATTTACAAATCATTTGTAAAAGTTAACTTCACATTTTCTGCATTTTCTCACACAGTTGTATTTATATTTATTTTATGCGTTGGGGGATAATAATAATAATAGTAACTAAAAAATAAATAAATAGAGAATCAAAATAAATAAATAAAATAAAGATAAATAAAAATAATAAATATATATTTTCTTTTTTAAATATATGTTTATTTAATATCTGTACAATATAATACAATAATTAATTGTGCTCGTCTTGCGTACATCTCAGTGAATAGTATATGGAAGGAGCCAATCATTATTGGCACTTCCTAATATATGCTAACATTCATATTTTCACTATTTTTAACCGCTAACTTTTTCACTGTTTTTCCCTGCTAGGGTAGCTGGTCACGGGGCCAAACTCTCTTAAGCCTCCTGGGAAGGTCTTTAGGATGGGTCTGAGTGGAAAGGGATTGACCTCTAGGATTTGGTTGGGATGACAATTTGGAATGGAACGTTAGGAATCTGAAGGTTGCGAGGTCTTTTACGAATGGGATATTTAGGTCGTTGTGTAGGGTTTTGTTGGAGACATAAAAGGGAGCATTGACTATTCTACGAAGGACTTTGGATTGGATTGTATTCGTTGTATGTTTGAGTGTTTTGCTGTTCCCCATAATTCAAGTCCGTAAGTCCAGATAGGTCTGATTATAGTTTTGTATATAGTAAGTTTCTTTTGTGTCGTAAGCTTTGAAGTAGGCCCAATTAGTCGTCGTAAGAGTCCTGTTCAGCTCTTGTCTTTTTAGTCGTGTGTGTGGGTTCCATGTGAGTCTGCTGTCTAGTAGGAGTCCCAGGTAACGCACCTCATTAGATACAGGAAGTTGACAGTTGCATATGTATACAGGAGGGCAAGTGCTCTTATTAAGAGTAAATGCTACGTAACAGCATTTTTCAGGGTTCACTGTGATTTTCCTCCTGGTGCATCATTTCTCGACAGACTCAAGGTGCTCCTGTTGTTGCTGGGAAGCTGTAGAGGGATCGGGGGAAGAGGAAAAAAAAATGGCTGTATCATCGCCGTATACAGGAGGTAAAGGACAGGATCTAGGATGGTGCCTTGTGGGACGCCTGAGGATATGGGTCGAGAGGAGGACAAGGTAGTACCAGACCTTGCTTGAAAGGAACGATGCGAGAAGTAGGATTGAAGGATGAGGTAATATGTGTGAGGTAAAATACGCTTTACTTTGTATAACAGCCCCGGGTGCCAAACCCGATCGAACGCTTGTGCGACGTCGAGGAAGGCACTCGTGCAGTAGTTTTTACATTCAAGCGCGTAGGATATTGTGTCAACCACGCTAAAGCATTGTTGAATAGTGGAGTGCCGGAAGCGGAAACCGAACTGGTGGTCAGGAATAGAATTGGAGGATGTAACGATGGGAAGGATTCTCTTTAGAGAACGTTTTTCAAATATTTTGGACATGGTTGGGAGTAAGCTGATAGGATGGTAGGAGGATGGATTTTTTGTGGCTTTATGGGGTTTGGGGTTAAGAATTATTATGGAGTGTTTCCATGGCTTGGGAAAGTGAGTAGTTCTTAGGATTGAATTAAAGATGTAGGTAAGGAAGATTATGGCTTTCTGGGGTAGGTTCTTTAGGATGAGGGCTGTGATAAGGTCATAACCAGGGGACTTTCTGGGGAGGTGTTTAATGATATATTTTACGTCTGCTGGATTGAATGCTTTCGGTGGAGGGGAGAGGGGTAGAGGGTGGTCAATGTAATCATACACAAGCTGGTCATGGGTGGAATTTGTCTCTGGGTGCGAGGAAAATGTGGATTCTAGATGGGTTGCAAATAGTTCGGCCTTTAATAAATAAATTTTAAAAAAAAATGAATAAATTGAATAGAGTAATTACATAAATAGGGTTTAGATTAAGTGATAAATGTTTTCTCTTTTAAGATATCCCAATAGCTGTTCTATGTAGTGACTGTCATCTGTAAGATATCCCAATAGCTGTTCTATGTAGTGACTGTCATCTGTAAGATATCCCAATAGCTGTTCTATGTAGTGACTGTCATCTGTAAGATATCCCAATAGCTGTTCTATGTAGTGACTGTCATCTGTAAGATATCCCAATAGCTGTTCTATGTAGTGACTGTCATCTGTAAGATATCCCAATAGCTGTTCTATGTAGTGACTGTCATCTGTAAGATATCCCAATAGCTGTTCTATGTAGTGACTGTCATCTGTAAGATATCCCAATAGCTGTTCTATGTAGTGACTGTCATCTGTAAGATATCCCAATAGCTGTTCTATGTAGTGACTGTCATCTGTAAGATATCCCAATAGCTGTTCTATGTAGTGACTGTCATCTGTAAGATATCCCAATAGCTGTTCTATGTAGTGACTGTCATCTGTAAGATATCCCAATAGCTGTTCTATGTAGTGACTGTCATCTGTAAGATATCCCAATAGCTGTTCTATGTAGTGACTGTCATCTGTAAGTAGTTCGTTCAAATTTGTAATTAAAAATATTGGAATACGTTTGATGACGATTTATTTAATATTAATTTAATTAGAATGATGAGGTATAGATCAATTTTACATCGCCCTCTAGCTAAAAATTGTGAAGAAAGTTAAAATCACCAATGAAACGTTGTATAAAATTAGTACAAAATAAACAAATAATATGAATGTAAATTTACTTATATATATTTATTTATATATAAAAATGTACAAATATACAAATGGACACCCGGTGGCCGGACAAAAAAAAAATTCATCACCTCTATCCTGGCTAGAAAAGGGTGGTATCCTGTAGGAAACCCGTTCGTAAAATTAGTTGTCATGCATACGTGTAGATTAAAATTAAAAAAAAAATTATAAACAAATTTTTAACTTTTTACAATAATTTTAAACCGAAAAATTACATAGGCTTGGACAGTGCCCATCAACCATTGTTCATATAACATTTATTAATTTTTCAAAATATAAATATTCAATTATAAACTTCAACTTAACAAGAAATTGAGGTATTAAAAAATAAAATCATAATAAATAAATATTTGTACAATTAAATGGAAAAAAGAAAACAAACCGAAAATATAATATACAGTAGTACTACAACAAAAAATATTAAGTACAATTTTGATTTAACAATTAGGCTGATCTATTAAAAATTGTCTGTATTTGTGTAAATTATTATAATTTACCTAAAGTATACCAGTTATTTTCGTTTAGAACCTGAAAATTGAAAAACCACGTTGTTTTTTTTGTTTTCTTTTTTTTTTTTGTAACTTATTTTGCCCATAGGAAATACTCGAGTGATTATCTTTGGAAAAAAATGTTAACAGTTTGTTTTATATTAAACACAAAAATGTTCCGGCATTTCTACGATTTACGCAACTTAATTATTGTTATGGACTAATGGTTATAGGTCAATGATGGACAAACATTTTTTCAAAGCACTAATTTATTTATGAACTCTACAACTAAATACTTTGTAAAGTATAATATTTTGTTCGTAAAAAAAATTAATATTCTGAAAATGATAAAATAAGTTATTGTAGAAAAAATATTCCTTTAAATACTGACCGGTATTTGTAGGTGTATTTCCTGGGTCTGGTTGTTCCTCCAGAGAGACGTGGAGCCTCCCAGCTGTGGAAGGCAGGACTCGGGGTTGGCTGGTGCCTCTGCAGAGGCCGTAGCTATCAGAAGTGCTAGCAGGAACATGTCTAAATTGGCATAACCTGAAACAGAATTATTATTCGAATTATTATAACACACTGAAGTAGAGGGGGAGGGTGACTAGTCTCTCAATATCCAGATTGAGGAGCGCGTTTCCTAAGGCCTCGGCTACGATACGAGCGTGAGCGATAAGCGACAGAACGACAGAGCGTTTAGCAGAAGAGCGGCTGGGCGGTAATTTCCTTTAGTTAATTTAATTAACTAAATAATTAAACTATTTATATTAATTTAAAAAATTAATATTTTAAATGTTTAGTTAATAAAAATATCTTATCTTGCGTGTTTAATGCGTTTCCAATCTCTTCTCTTAGTTTCTTGGTTATGATTGTATTTTCAAAATCACTGTGTCTGTCATTCCATAGTTTGTACTTCCGAAATTAAAAGCTCACATTCACTATCATCCAATTTACTCTTCTCATAGTTTCTTGGTTATGATTGTATTTTCAAAATCACTGTGTCTGTCATTCCATAGTTTGTACTTCCGAAATTAAAAGCTCACATTCACTATCATACAATTTACTCTTCTCTTAGTTTCTTGGTTATGATTGTATTTTCAAAATCACTGTGTCTGTCATTCCATAGTTTGTACTTCCGAAATTAAAAGCTCACATTCACTATCATACAACTTACTCTTTTATTAGTTTTTTTTTTTCCTTTTCTTTAGGTGCATCTACTGCTGAGGTCATTAGCACCTTCTTTTATTAGTATTAATATTTTAAAATTATTTATAAGATAGGTAGCTAGAAGGTTATAAACATTGGAAGGTTATAAACGTTGGAAGGTTATAAACATTAGAATGTTATAAAATTGGATGGTTATAAACATCTTTCCTCGTAATTTAATAAAGAAGGGATAAAAAACCATAAATATGAATTGACGAACTCGTTCTAAATTTTATTAGCTTTCATTTAAAAGAAACGCATCTAAATCGGTATAGATTTAGAGGCTGTAGCTTTTTTTGTATCATGGCGTCTGGCAAAGAGTTCAAACGCAAAGATAGTCAAAGCGTTTCCTAAACCAAATTGACAGGAAACGTACAAAGATGTTTCTGTCCCTACATAGGAAAGCTATGAAGGAGACTGTGGCTCTCTACACAGGTCATGCTAAGATGAATAAACATCTATACAATATGGGCCTGGCTACAACCTCTCTATGAAGGTTATGTGGGATAGAGGAGGAAACACCCGCACACATAATATGTGATTGAATGGTACTCTCACGAAGGCGCTTTATGTATCTAGGATCTGTAAAAATAACTGACCAAGGAAGAGAGTCTGAGCTCACACCTCAGAGGATCAGAGGGTTTGTCAGAGACGCAGGGCTGCTATAAGTGACCCAGCAGGTTGTCAGAGGCACAATAGATCTTTAAAATCGAGTTTTCTTAACAACTCGCATAAGTCGTAGGGTATGTTCGGGTGACGTTTCTGTTTGTAAATTACATACGCAATTAGGACAATCGTGAGTAGAGATACATTAGTTCCAAAAAGGTGAAGGCCTCGGCCAACTTCCAAAGTTGGACCACTAGTCAGATCGGGAATGGGCTTGTTGGATTTTTGGAAGTCTAGGTGGACGATTCAAAGTCGGCATCCGGAGTCCTACATCTGATTAGTGACGGAGTTGGAGCGTGAGTTGGATCCAAAGTCGTCCAACTTAGCTCAGTCAGTGCCTGACCTTCGGGCATCTTTGGTCTGTACTCGACACATTTTTCGCATCGTCAGCGACTTACACAGTAGGGTGGGCCGAAAAAACTAATTTTTTTTATTTCGAAGTTGTAATAGTGCGGGAAAGTTGCGAATAAAGTTGTCTATAGAGAAATATAGACTACAGATTACAAGAAACATATAAGAGACCCTAGCCTTTGAAGAATCCTGAAGGCAGGGTAAATATCTGAGAACAGTAATAATATACAGGTTCAACTAACACAACAGTAATTTATACAGAAGTATGTTTTTTTCTATTTTATAAGCATAACTTTATTGTTAAAAACTATTCTGTATCTTAAATATTTAAGATTTTTAAATGTACAGCAATTGGAAGTGTACCATGGCCATTATAACTGTTATTGCCCATCATGTCATAGCCGTAACTATCTTTTTTGAGGTCGAGTTTTTCTGTAGCATAGGCGTCATTTTGCGGCCGAAATTTGTTAATTTATTTACACCATAATAAAACACAATGTTTTTATGTTAAAAAATAGAAACACTGTAACTATTACGTTAAAAAAAAGTACACTCAAGAATTATAAAATAACTCTTAAAAATGCGAAAATTTCAATATCTGGGCAAATTTTGAGCCCTTTGCAAGACAGAAAGATATCAACTGATCTAAACAAAATTAATACACAATGTTTTTAGGCTTTATTCGAAGACGTTAAAAACTATTATATTAAGAAATCATCAAATTAAAAAATTTAAAAAATAGTCGCAAAAAGTAAGATTTTTCATATTTTGTAAAATTTCAAAGCCAATGCGCGAACGGAAGATGTCAACCGATTTTGATCATTTTTGTTTCCTTTTAGCACTTTCCTCCGAAGGAAAGTAGCTATTGAGGTTGGACTCATGACGGAATTTTTGAAAAATTTCTTCAAATCTTTATCGATCCTACCTTGTAGACACCGAAAATGACCCCCGTTAAAATGTATATATATCTATATATATATATATATATATATATATATACATATATATATATATATATATATATATATATATATATATATATATATGTCTGTTAACACGATAGCGGCCAGAGTTTTTGTTTTTTCGTAACGAAACTTGGTATATAGCATTCAATTAGCAAACGATTGAACGAGTTCGTTAACCACCAAAATCGGTCCACCGGAAGGGGGGGTTTACCCCGAACCCAAAACACTAATTTGACCATTTCAGCCGTAATATTTGTTATATTTCAACGAAACTTGGTATTCGTAGTGGTAATATAGAGAGAAAAGTGAGATATAAAAATGAACTAAATCGGTTCATAAGGAGGGGGGGGGGTTTACTCCGGACCGACAATACCAATTCGCCACTACCAGCCGTGATTTTAGGTATATTTCGACGAAACTCGGTATTCGTAGTGGTAATCTACAGGTAAATATGTGATGTAAAAATAACTAAATAGGTTCATTAGGAGGGGGGGTTTACTCCGGACCCAAATTCCTAATATACTCATACTGGTCGTAATTTCTGCTGTATTCTAACGAAACGCGGTATACGTCGTGGGTAACTCATGAGAAAGAAGTGTTATAAAAATGAGCTGAATCGGTCAATCGGAAAGGGAGGTTTACTTTGTAATATATTTCAATAGAAAATCCAGCCAGACATAGGTCCACAAAGGCGCCGCAAGGAGCGCTAGAGGGACTGTATCCTGTTCCTGCGTTAGATCAAAATACGATAATATGAGGTTTTTTGTATTTATTACGTAGTGTAATAGGTAACATGTGTAAACATAACTCTGGAAGCAAATTAATAATTGATCAGTTACTCATTACAAATTTAAAAGAGAACTATTCATGTTTTTATTTTATTTATGTAGGATATTTTAAGCAAATTGTTCTGGAAAGCAGTCTACACTACCCAAATTCTGAGGAAAGTGCTTAGTTATGCAGGTCCTGCGTGACGGACTTTTATTTCTCTATATAATTCGCAACTTTCCTGCATTATTACAATTTCGAAATTAAAAAAAATGAGTTTTTTTCGGCCCAACCTATTACGCAGTCGTGAAAACAGACTAGGACTAAAGTTGGATTTCAAGTTGGATAGAAAATCGGAGCTTGAGTGGAGTCGACTATTCAACTAGCAGTCCTACTAATTGTAAGTCGGACTGCAAATCGGAAAGTTAATGGCCTGCTTAATTGTCTACAGCAGCAACTGTTGCCTTCGGAAACACACCGGACCTTGTGCTCTTTATTAGGGCCTAGGGATCAATTAGACCGTATGAGGGGCTTAGGACAAACCTCACCCTTGCTTATTACTCCATAGGATCCAGCGGGGTTGGTCGCCACACATTAGGATGGTAGCATTAACCCTTTCACTACCGTTGACTGCCACAGCAGTCGAGAGCTGTTCGTATCTCTGGTAATCTTTCTCTTCTAATTTCTTTAGAGCTATCTAGCGTTAACGTAACGTACTTCTAGTGTGTCATTAGAGAGTAATTGAATGACTATGTGTCAGTGTGAGATGTTCTATATTAGACGATAAAAGTGTTTAACACCGCCAGTGTCGTGTCATGGCGCTATGAGAGAGTGTGGCAAATGTATCCCGTACAGGGGGCCCGAGATATATCTATATTTATAAAAATCACGTGTCTGTCTGTTTGTCTGTTTGTTTCTTATAAAAATCTACACCGTTTGACCGATTTTGACCAAACTTGGCACATATGTAGGTCTTGATAGGGGAAATCTCCCGGGGGTCAAAAGGTCAAAAGTTTTGTTCAAGAAAAATTGGCTAGACTGAACCATTCAGATTTTGACAGCCATTTTGAATAATGTCTCAAATTTATTTGTTGATGTTTTTGATAATTAGAATAACTCGAACTCATTGGTAAATTTACATCATTATATAATCATGTAATGCAGTTTATTTCAATTTTATATCAACAGTCTTACTAAGGAGCGCTGGCCTTTCTTTGATAAGAGCTATCTACTCGCAGGCACTGGTGCTGGTTTCTGTTGGCTGCATTATTGATTACCTGACAGATACATACAAATTCACACCGTTTGACCGATTTTGACGTAACTAGGTATACAGGTAGATCTTGATACGGGGAGAGTCATAGGCAGAAAGTAGGTGTAGCATGGCACACTGGGTAACAGTTAGTATACATACACACACATATATATATATATATATATATATATATATATATATATATATATATATATACCTCTTGGTATGGAAAGGGTTAACAATGATACGGATTGGCTAGAGAGAAAAGTTATGGGATGTTGACGTTTTGACCACTGACATCGATACATGGGTATTGTGCAGGTTAGGCCAGTAGCCACTGCTATCGATACAAGGGTATTGTGCAGGTTAGGCCAGTAGCCACTGCCATCGATACAAGGGTATTGTGCAGGTTAGGCCAGTAGCCACTGCCATCGATACAAGGGTATTGTGCAGGTCAGGCCAGTAGCCACTGCCATCGATACAAGGGTATTGTGCAGGTTAGGCCAGTAGCCACTGCTATCGATACAAGGGTATTGTGCAGGTCAGGCCAGTAGCGAGTGCTGCACGCCTTACGTATTTCTGTACGTTTCGTATTTCTCTTCGTCCCTTTACTCATTAGCTCTAATAGATGAGACAGATGCAAGTTTTAGAAGCGTTTCAGGTAGAGTTCAACCAGGGGAACTAATATAATATAGTAAAATTAATTGTTTCACATTGTTACAGATTGGTGAAATCGGTACAAACCTATACTTCTAGCATATTTTCATTCAACTGATACCGAAGTATGGAACTTTGCCGGAAGAGTGCGAACAGACAAATATATATCTACTAGCTGTTCCCCTACGCCTACTTTCTGCCTATGGCACTCCCCAGTGTCAAGATCTTCGTGTATACTTAGTTACGTCAAAATCGGCCAAACGGTGTGAATTTGTTTATATCTGTCAAGTAATTCACAATGAAGCCGGCAGAGGCCAGCATCACAGCAATTCATAAAACAGCCAACAGAGGCCAGCACCATAGCCTGTGACTAGATAGCTATTATCAAAGAATGGCCAGCGCTCCTTAGTTAGACAGTGACTGTTGATATGAAATTGAAATAAACTGCATTACATGATTATATAATGATGTAAAGTCATCAATGAGTTCAAGTTGTTCTACTTATCAATAACATCAAAAAATAAATTTTTAGACATTATTCAAAAAGGCTGTCGATTCAAAATGGCCGTCAGAATCTGAATGGTTCAGTCTAGCCAATTTTTCTTCAACAAAATGTTTGAACTTTTGACCAAATTTTGAAATTTGACTATTTTCACCTAGCCTAGGAGATTTCCGGTATCAAGACCTCCCTATGTGCCAAGTTTGGTCAAAATTGGTCAAACGGTGTGGATTTGTATAAGGAACAAACAGATGGACAAACAGACAGGAGATTTTTATATAAATATATGTAGCCATGAAAATTTAACCATACATATTTGATATAGTACATAGAGGTCCTAAAAGTTTCAGCTTTCTACTTTAAACCATCTTGAAACTAAATAATTTCAAATATTAGCATTTTACAATCATTCTTCATAAAAATTATAAGATACTTCCCGAAGAGATAGAAACTTGAAATTTTTGAGGATAGGCCTTATGGTGATATTAATGTGAAAAATCGAAACATCCGAAAAGCTTGTGTCTGAAACTGCCCCAAAGTGGTAAAATATTGGTGTGTCTAAAATATTGATTTTATCCAAGATAATTACGTTTTTCAAGAAAGATCAAAACAATTAAAAAATGTTTATATTCCTTGACGAATGTCACTAAGTATAAGAAAGGAAGCGCGCTAATATGACACAGTTCCTGCGATTCCTCCAAATGAGAAAAATGAAATTATCTCATTTCAAATAAAATGTTCCCCAAAGGGTTAAAAATCCAGTTCTTCATCAAGTTATTTTTCTTTTATAACTACGAATTTTCGTGTTTTTTTTTCAGAAAGTAGACGTTCCTTTCCTAAAAGTCTTTTGGTTATAATTTTACACTAATTAAATCGTTTGTACCTGTGATGAATTGAACTCCATATTTAAATTAGAGTTGTATTTTCCTGCTTGCCTGCAGAAGAAGTATAAAGTTAGATGAGAACGTTAAATTTTTTATTAAGTCCCTGTACGTGATAATCCGGGAAACCCCGCGTTTTCAGGGAGAAGGCATTGTAATATTTAATGCTGAGTACTCTTGTATTTTTTTTTTATTATACATTCGGGCATTCACATGAATATTTTAAAGCAGAAATTCAAATGTGAAATTACTTACCCTTTTGTAATATAAAATCCGGCAGTCAATTTAAAAATATATGGTAAAAATATATATATGGATTATAAAATAAATCCTTGTTTTTATTATTTCTTTAGAACTTTTTGCTATGAAAATGTATGTAATATAATTTTTCAATAGTTTTTCAGGAATCCAAGAAAGAATATATGATTCCAGTCTGGAATTCTGGATTGAGTCTCCTGAACGCTGGTTCAAATTTGCATATATATATATATATATATATATATATATATATATATATATATATATATATATATATATAAACATATAAATGCTTATAGAAGGAAAATATATTTGTGAGTAAATTAAGATACGTAAAATGAGAAACCATTTTTTTATTGTTATAAATAGAGCCTTCCGTGCGGAATTCCAAGATGCCGTTTGAGTATTTTCTAATACTGTACTGCTGTAGGTTTCGTTCTTTACTTTTTTTTTCTCTACATTTTCCTTACTTGTTAACTGTTTTTTTTTATTAGTATTTATCAGAGAAACGTGTATTCAAGTAAAACAAGGCTAGAAAATAAGGTCGTTCGAATAGAGCCTTCAGAGCGAAATTTGTTGATGCCGAGTTGTTTTTAAAAAGCGGCACAGAACCCTAGACCGTATGCATTCCTACGCCCTTCCCCCGGGATAACCCGATAGAAGAGACTAAAAGAATTCAAAAAGGTATCCCGGCTCATTTGGAGCCTATTCTCTTGGATGAAGGTAGAACTTAGCTCCATCCTCGTAAAGTCACCCTTTAAGTGCGTACAAGGTCTGCGGTATATCGAGCATGTTAAGGCCAGCATAGTCAAGACAAGAAGTGGCCCTGTCTAATGCTTCAATTGCCACGTCTTTGGACACATGGCCAATTATTACGACCGTCTTGGCGCACTTGAACGTTATGGAGCCAACCATTTGACCCACGATTGCCCTATTTATACCCCACCGATGTGACAACAGAGCATGCCCTTCCCAAAACGCAAACCAATAGTTCGGCCGACATATGGGAAAGTGACATAGAAGGTCTCCCCGAAGATGGATACAAACCAGACCAAACCGACCCGGACTTTTCTGGGGCTACCAGAGCGACCAGTGAAATTCGCAAATTTGAGGTAGCTGGCGGAGCACCATTCGTAATTTTAGTTTACGAATTTAATATGATTTGTCGGAATTTTGAATTAATAGCTGGTTAAGATTAATGCTAGGATGTTTGTACCTGAAGAAAGCTGCCAATGAGCAAGCCGAAACGTCCAAATTATAGATTTACCTGAAAATCTGACTTTTATTCTTAGCCGAAACCTGACTATTCGTTGTCTTACTAAACACATTCTTTGACTAGCAACTGATTAAACATAAATTCAGAATCATTATACGAAAAAGATTTGTTGTTAAACTTTTATCCATCGTAGAATATTTGATTACAGTTGATGAGATAATAATAGAATATTTGTTAGGAATTTTGCGACGTTCAATACCGACTTTTTGTCGAGACGGTTGCCTGAGAAACGTCCATCCATCAACAGGAAAATGCGGGTTCGACGTCTGAAGATAGATGTATCTTCTCTTCACGATTTCAAACCATTTTAGTCTGACAGTGGAGATTGACAAGAAATAATTTCGTTTCATCATTATGCTGCTTCGCCTTTATTTAGAGTATTGATGTATTGTCACTCAATCATTATAATTATAAAGCCTCTTCAACGGTTTAGATCTTTGTATTGTAATCAATCATCGTTTGCATTTCCTAATAATAAGGGGTTCTTGACTTCTAAAGAAGGGTTCAGAAAATTCCAAGTGAAGAAGAATTCTGAATGAAAATTAAGAAATAGATAATTTTGCCAAAGGATAATATTAGTGTCAATTAATTTGAATTGTGTCTTAGTGAAGTGGTTCTAGATGAATTAGTTCTATTTACAGAAAGATATATTCAATTTATTGTCAGAAACTAGAGCTAACTTAACATGACTTATCTACCAGTAGACAATCAGCCATACAATAATTAACAATTCATGTAATAGAAATAATTAGGGAAAAAGGTGTAAACATGCTCATCCTCATTTGTTTCTGATTTGAAGTAACTTTCATTTTGAAAAATTCTAGATTTTTGTCTTTCATTAACAACTATATCATGTTACCTAAATGCCAAAAATCAAAACGATGATGAAGATAGATTATTTCATTGTGAAAACGATGATTTACAAAAAGCTTTTAAAAGAGCACCAGAAAAAATTGGGTGGAAATACAGGCCCCCACATAAAATGTTACTAAAAATAATTTAAAAACCGGATAGAACAATTTATTTATTCCTTGAAAACAATTATTATTATTTATTTACATCAATTGTTAACATAACTGTTTTCTCTCTCTCTCTATGCCTCTCTCTCTCCCTCTCTCTCTCTCTCTCTCTCTCTCTCTCTCTCTCTCTCTCTCTCTCTCTCTCTCTCTCTCTCTCTATCTCTCTCTCCCTCTCTCTCTTCTGTTTTTCGTCCTGATCTTTTTCTATTGCTAGAAGAGATAAAAAAAACAAAAAAAAAAAAACAAAAAAAAACAATGCTTCGAAAGATAGAACGGCTTTCTATTTTACCTTGATGATATAAAAGATAGAAAATCCACTATATGATATGTCTAGATATATTGTTGGCATGATATAAGATATATATTTGGACAAGATGAACTGCAAGGGAATCGACATATAAAGTTTCCTAAATGCTTCTACAATCCTGACAGCTTTTTCCACAGCCCTTTCCGCCAAATATATATATATATATATATATATATATATATATATATATATATATATATATATATATATGTAACTGCTTGCCAGTTAACTCATATAACCTAGTATGTGTAGATTTTTCATATAACTCAATCTCAGAATAAATACCATTTCATTTGCCCAAAAACAAATCTATTAATCCTCGTTTGTATTTCATTTAGGAATACAAAAAGTCCGACTCGCAGGAACTGCGTCATCTTAGCGCGGTTCCAGTTTTTTTTTTTTTTTTTTTTTACGGCACATCTACATCTAGGTCATTAGCGCCGACATCCAGGGTGTAGCGAGGAATTTCACCAGCGAGCCGTGGGATGATAATATTCCTGCCGGAGGTTGGGAATCGAACCCACCATCTCCCGCTTATGAATCCAAGGCGCTAGCCATTAGACCACGGGAGACCCCGGTTCCTGTTCATATCCCTATTCTCATTTGAAAAGCATAGAATAGAAACAGATAATATTTTCCTCGGCCTTTGTTGAAAGGGTTTTATGGCTATACCTGGGGTCAGGTCCGCAAGACCCTAGAATCCTCTTCTACCGATACTTCATTTCATACGTTTCAATGAATTGGAAAATATCAAATACTTTCACACATTCCTGTGTTCTTTTACTATAGTAATAATTCAACAGATAAAATCAATTAAAAAATAAAATAAAAAAACCAACAGCATAAAGGCAATTGAAAATATTCAAAAGACGTCATCGAATCTTTTTCTCTTGGCAAGCTATATTTCTAACAATGAATTGTTTTTCTTATTTTGCCTAATCTGTTTTATTGTAAAATACATTATCCAACTATAAGCAATTAAAAAATAACAAGGAATAAAAACAGACAAAAAGAACAGTTCGAATAAGCAAAATCAATTACTTTAATGTTTTAAGCACTTATTTCTCCGATTGACATCGCCTAATCAAAACTTTCATAAGAACCTTTTTTGTAGAGCATTTAGTAAGCTTTCTAATGGTATTCTTTTGTTTACCAAGATTCTCAACCTTTTTCGAGATATTAAGGAAAATATACAAAGTTACCAAAACTTTTTAAGTCTGTTAATAAAATATTTTATTCTAACCCTTCCTTAACTCCAAACGTAACCAAAATTTCAACATATTAGTTTTGATCAAAGTAGAACATGCAGAAAATGTTTCAACTGAATCCCATGATTCTAAGTACCCAAACCAAAAACGGTATTCAAAAAATATTTTTCCAATTTTCTCGAAAACGGTTAAAGCTATCGCCTTGAAAATGGTTTCATTCGTTTTCCTAGCCCAGGAATCATATAAAACGAGTTCTTAGAAGCTTATGAACTCAAAAACGTAAGCGTTACGATTTTTTTGCGCGAATTTCGCCCCAAACGCCATCTTCCAGTAGGCGGATTTTGCTGGTTAACGAACTTGACCTTTCAAATTGGACGAAGGATTTTTTTACCAAATTTCATCAAAATCGGACCATTCGTCTTCTAGCTAGAGAGCGAACAGACAATATATATATATATATATATATATATATATATATATATATATATATATATATATATATATACAAATTTGAACCACCGTTATTTTCGGTCTCTAGGGGTTCTGAAACGCGAAATTTTCTAGTCGGTACTTCCGGATTGTTTCATTGTATCAACCCTATAGGCGGGGTTCCTCCCTATGGGGGAGGGAGGAACCGCGCTAAAAGATAATTTCATGAAGCTTGGGCATTTTTTTTAATTGATATATTCTATTGGCATTAAGCACATCCAGTGGTATAATCCATCTTGCTGCTATTACAAGCCATGATGCGCCGTAAAATAATAAAAAATTACAAGCAAATATTTACTTTTAAATTTTTTTTTTTTTTTTTAAAGTTCTTCCGTAATCCATTCCATTTGCTATATGAAATCATATCTTACATAATTTTGTTAAAAGAGTTAAACGAATTTTATTGTCCAAATACAATACAAGTATCCAAGCTATGGCTTATATAACTAATGTAAATTACCTATGTATATTTAATTTTTATAACTAAAATATTATACGGGAAAAATACACCAAAAAAACCCTACACACATAAACTTAAAAAGTAAGGGTGCGTTTACATCTGATAGTTATTGCAGGATGTTTGTGTCAGACAGGAATTGTAAATAATGTAAACTGCGAACAATTTCTGTGTGAGAAATATATTTCTATCACGAGCAATAAGTGTCGACACTTCTATACCACCAGGTATAAACACTGATTATAAAGAGAATAATTTAATTTCAGAGATAAATATCTTGGCTACTAGCTGTATTGTCGACACTTCTATACCACCAAGTATAAACACTGATTATAAAGAGAATAATTTAATTTCAGAGATAAATATCTTGGCTACTAGCTGTATTGTCGACACTTCTATACCACCAGGTATAAACACTGATTATAAAGAGAATAATTTAATTTCAGAGATAAATATCTTGGCTACTAGCTGTATTGTCGACACTTCTATACCGCCAGGTATAAACACTGATTATAAAGAGAATAATTTAATTTCAGAGATAAATATCTTGGCTAATAGCTGTATTGTCGACACTTCTATACCGCCAGGTGTAAACACTGATTATAAAGAGAATAATTTAATTTCAGAGATAAATATCTTGGCTACTAGATGTATTGTCGACACTTCTATACCGCCAGGTATAAACACTGATTATAAAGAGAATAATTTAATTTCAGAGATAAATATCTTGGCTACTAGCTGTATTGTCGACACTTCTATACCGCCAGGTATAAACACTGATTATAAAGAGAATAATTTAATTTTAGAGATAAATATCTTGGCTACTAGCTGTATTGTCGACACTTCTATACACACTGATTATTTAGGACACAGAACACTGATTATTTGCTAGCACAGGACACAAATGTATGTGTGTAAACGGGCCGTACATTTATCGCAAGTTTTAACAAATCCAGAACTGTCCTTTACATATCCATGACGTAAATGTCAAGCTTTTTCTGTCAGTATGTAAACTTGCAAGAGAATATCTATCCGACACCTGACATATATTTCGACGAGAGTTGTAAGATGTAAACACACCCTAATATGCTTAAGCATTTTGCATTTGTAACTTTTACAATTTAGATTGTTATAATTATAATTAACTATATCAGCAATATGCTTATACCTGCTGTTTTGACATGCTTCAAAGAAGTGCTCTGTCAGTTTATTTATGTACTGACTTATTGTAGGAATGTCAAGAACTTCATGTATATCCATGATAGGAGTCCATCGGGGAAAAGAACCAATGAATTTCAAGCATTTATTTTGAGTCACCTGTAAGTTTCTCTTGTTGGTTTCACATGTCATAGACCAAATAGGACATGGATACAGTAACATAGGCCTAATGTAGAATTAATAAATTAATTCAAAATTATGTTGAAATAATCTATGATTCTACTCATATATTGGAATGAATTAGACACACTCTTCTATGAGGTCATCATATAAGTAATGTCGGTTTATGTCGGTGGACTGTAGAATGTGTCGATCCAAGTTTTTCTGCTAGCTCTTCGACTGTTACAACAGGATTTTCTTCCACGGTAGCCTGCAGGAGTTGGTCCTCAAGCTCTGTTGCTAGACCTGTACGAGGCAGGTCTTCAAGCTTGTGGTTTACCGCTCGAAATCGTTCAAACCACCGCTGCACTTGTCGCTCGCTAATGACATGATTTCTTATAGCATAACACGGCTCTGAGGAGATCCATTTCAAACGATATTTCAGGGCAGAATAAATAAGTTCCACCAACCAAAACATAGATAAATAGAAGTGTACCTATTTAATGCTATAATAAACAAAAATTGTAAATAAAAGAAATTTGGAAAGGAAGGAAAATAAACGGACATAATATTCAAAACCAACACTACTTATGGGATGAACTAAAGTAAAAAGGTTCCACTGTTGAAGAAACTGCGTCATCTTAGCGCGTTTTTGTTCTTATGTCTAGTTGGAAATCTTATTAAAGCTTAAACAGTGTAAATAAGAAACATATTTGTAATAGTAGTTTGGAAAAGGGAAAGTTGAAAAGCAAGAGGAAGTGATTTCCGCTATGGGACTGTATGTTTCCAGTTTTGTAGCCTAAAATTGCCTTCTCTTTGATATCATAATCATTTACCACTCTCTCATAATCATAATCATTCATCACTGTAAATTAATCAATGCACATTCATTTAAAATAATTAGGAACTACAAAGGACCATTCGGCAAGGTTTTTTCAAGCAGATTAAAACTTAAAAGCTACAGATATGCTCCGTCCATAATAAATCCTTTAACTTTTAAAAATAAATTAAAGCCCTTAAGCTTTAAGGTGAGTTTTAATTACTTGTGTTTGAAAGCAAAAAAAAAAGTGCTAAAAGTTTAGAAACTTTAATTGGGACTTAGAAATTAACCATAAAAGTTTTTACCTTGAAAGTTTTACAAGGCGACGGAGGCGTCTAAGGACTTGTAATGTATCTCTTAAATACAGAACTTATTGAAGTAGACAAGCGATAAACTTTATCTCATTTAAAGAAGATAGTTAAAGTTGTCGCCGAGGCACGAGCTTTATCAATTAGGAGATAACAAATACACAATACAATATGAAAAATATTTTTTTCTTCATAAAAAAAAAAAAAATCATAATAATAATAATAATGTCTAGCATTTAATAATGTCACAATATTGGTTGGTCGGAGTTTTGATAAGTATTCTGGCAGAGTCATTTCACAGAATGGATAATATACCTGCATTATAAATGACCTTTACAGGTTTCAGCGTCGTTCCTCCCTCCCTCCATAGGGAGGAAACCAGCTTATGAAGTTGACCTCATGACACAATTTCTCGTTTCAGGTCGCATAGATCACGATAATAATGGTGATTCAAATTTAAATATAAATATATACATATATATATATATATATATATATATATATATATATATATATATATATACATACATATAAGCAATAGATAATGGGGAAATATTATAGAGAAGCGGAATTCAATTTCAATGCTTTAATTTACACTAATATTTCTAAAATGTACTAGTTAGAGTGACTATTATAATATTGGGATTTTTATTTTTTTTTTAATATCTTTATTTAACATCTGTACAATAATTAAGTACATTGGTTGAATATGATCAGTTTATACATGAGCTTATTTATGATAAAAACATAGATGAAAAACAAAAAAAAAATAACATAATTAATAAAGAAAAAAAAAAGACATAAAAATTAAAAAAAATAAATTACTAATTATAATAAAACAAGGACTTTGGAAGAAACCAATATATTGGGAGGCAAGATAATATTTGGGTGACTCACCTTTTAGCGCGGTTCCTCCCTCCCTTCATAGGGAGGAACCCCGCTTATAAGGTTGACCTCATGAAACGATCCGGAAGTCCCGGCTAGAAAATTTCGTGTTTCAGAACCCCTAGAGACCGAAAATGACGGGGCTTCAAATTTGTATATATATATATATATATATATATATATATATATATATATATATATATATATGTATATAAAGTCCGACTCGCAGGAACTGCGTCATCTTAGTGCAGTTACGGATGGAATAGATTAGCATCACAAATCACAGGAAAGTGACACTAGCCAACTTACACAGAAGCGGATAATTCTTAATCTGTATAAATCAATACAATTATCTACTGAAAACGTACTTACTCTTTGGCTACTGCTAAGAAGGCTCTATTCTAAACAACCAAAAATTCCTTTTCATTTTAAGTATTTTAAGTCTTGTTTTACTAGCAAATTCGTTTTACTGTTATAATCAACTGTAAATAGGTGCTTCATGGCGAATTAAATTCCATTCTGTCGTGGGTTAAATCTTTCTATAAAATAAGAAATAAAGATAACTTCAGTTTGAAGCTATGAGGAAGGTTATAATAGATGGAGAATTCAAAACAACGTACGTCATCATGATTAGCCACTGCCATCTTGATTACCACAGCCACTCCAAACTTATTATGAATACCTTAGACCGTTTCTTAGCTTATTTTGCTACAATACTAATTTTACTGATAAATGCAATTTAAAAGTAGTAACAACAAATTAAAAAGTGAGATAAAGAAAGAGCAAAACAATTTTAAAACAACAAAACAAACACTTTTTAAGTTTTAAGCGCTTATATCTCTGATTGACGTTGCCCCATCGAATATAGCTTCAGAACCTTTTTTGTAGAGAATTTAGTAAGCATTCGAATGGTCACTTTCCACTTATTACGATCTCCCAACCGTTATCGAGATATTTACGAACAATGTATAGAGATCCGAAAACTTTTCATGTCTATTAATAAAATAATTTTTTTCCCATACTTCCTTATATCCAAAATTTAAACATCTTAGTTGGGACTAATTTCCAAGATGTAGAAAATATTTCAATTGAACCCCGCGATTCTAAGTACTCACAAAAAAATAATGACTTACAAAAATATTGATTCTACTTATCTCAGAAACAGTTAAAGCTATCGCCTTGAAAATGGTTTCATTCGTTTTCCTAGCCCAAGAAACCTATAAAACAAATACCTGCAAGCATATGAACTCAAAAACGTAAGCGTTACGATTTTTTTTGCGCGAATTTCGCCCCCAAACACTATCTTCTAGTGGGCGGATTCTGCTGGTTAACGCACGTGACCTTTCAAATTAGACGACAGATTTTCGTACCAAATTTCGTCAAAATCGGACCATTTTTGAGCTTGCTAGAGAGCGAACAGACAAGCACATATATATATATATATATATATATATATATATATATATATATATATAAATATATATATATATATATATATATATATATATATATACAAATTTTAGCCACCTATATTTTCGTGATCTATAGGGTCTGAAACGTGAAAGTTTCTAGTCGGCATTCCAGATTGCGTCATGAGGTCAACCTCGCAAGCGGGTTCTCCCCTATCTATGGAAATAGGGAGTAACCGCGCTAATATATATATATATTTGTCTGTTCGCTCTCAAGCTCCTAGACGAATGGTCCGATTTTGATGAAATTCGGTACAAAAATCTTTCATCTAATTTGAAAGGTCAAGTTCGTTAAACAGCAGAATCTGTCCACTGGAAGATGTCGTTTGAGGCGAAATTCGCGCAAAAAAAATCGTAACGCCTACGTTTTTGAGTTTATAAGCTTGTAAGTACTCGTTTTATAGGCTTCTTGGACTAGGACAACGAATGAAAACATTTTCAAGGCGATAGCTTTAACCGTTTTCGAGAAAATTGGAAAAATAGTTTTTGAATACCGTTTTTGGTTTGGGTACTTAGAATCATGGGATTCAGTTGAAACATTTTCTGCATGTTCTACTTTCATTAAAACTAATATGATGGACATTTAGTTACGTTTGGAGTTAAGGAAGGGTTAGAATAAAATAATTTATTAATAAAGGTGAAAAGCTTTTGAAACTTCGTATACTTTCCTTAATATCTCGAAAACGGTTGAGAACCTTGGTAAACGGAAGGTTACCATTCGAAAGCTTACCAAATGCTCTAGAAAAAAGGTTCGAAAGAAAGTTTTGATTCGGCGATGTCAAACGGAGAAATAAGTACATATAACTTAGAAGTTTGATAAACGATAATTGATTTCTTTTATTTAAAAGGGTTTTTTTGTCTGTTTTTAGCGCGGTTATTCCCTATCTCCATAGGGAGAACCCGCTTATGAGGTTGACCTCATGACGCAATCCGGAAGTGCCGACTAGAAACTGTCACGTTTCAGACCTTATAGAAGATAGTGTTTGGGGCGAAATTCGCGCAAAAAAAAATGTAACGCTTACGTTTTTTTGTTTATATGCTTGCAGGTACTTGCTTTATAGGTTTCTTAACAGAAGAAAACGAATGAAACCATTTATAAGGCGATATATGCAACTGTTCCTGAGAAAAGTGGAATCAATGTTTTTGTAAGTCATTATATTTTTGTGAGTACTTAGAGTCGCCGGATTCAATTGAAATATTTTCTACAACTTGGAAATTAATCCAAACTAAGATGTTTAAATTTTGGTTATATTTGGAGTTAAGGAAGTATGCGAAAAAAAATATTTTATTAATAGAGATGAAAAGTGAAGTAGTTCTGATCTTCATACATTTTTCGTAAATATCTCGATAACGGTTGGAAAATCGTGGTAAGTGAAAGGTGACCATTCGAATGCTTACTAAATTCTCTACAAAAAAGGCTCTGAAGCAATATTGGATGGGGCAACGTCAATCAGAGATATAAGCGCTTAAAACTTAAAAAATGTTTGTTTTGTTGTTTTGAAAGGGGTTTTCTCTTTGTTTATCTCACTTTTTAATTGTTTTTTCTTGTTTTAAATTGCATTTATCAGCAAAATTAGTATAGTAGTAAAATATGCTAAGAAACGGTGAAAGGTATTGGTAATAAGTTTGGAGTGGCTGTGGTTATCAAGATGGCTGTGGCTAATCATGATGACGTAGATTGTTTTGAATTCTCCTATCTATATAACCTTCCTCATAGCCTCCAACTGAAGATATCGTTATTTCTTATTTTATAGAAAGATTTAACCCACGACAGAATGGAATTTTATTCGCCATGAAGTACATATTTACAGTTGATTATAACAGTAAGACGAATTTGCTAGTAAAACAAGATACTTAAAATGACAACGAATTTTTGGTTGTTAAGAAGAGCCTTCTCAACAGTAGTCAAAGACTAAGTACATTTTCAGTACATAATTGTATTGACTTATACAGATTAAGAATTATCCACTTCTGGTTAGTTGGCTACTGTCAGTTTCCTATGATTTGTGATGCTAATTTATTCCATTTCTTCAAGATGTACGTAACCCCGCTAAGATGACGCAGTTACTGCGAGTCGGACTTTTATTTCTTGTTATTTAGTTATTGCTTCTAGTAGGAGGATGTATTTCTCAATAAAACAGGATAATAAATACAAATTCTCTGAACCTGTAACACAACTGAAAACGTAAATATTCTCCGTGTAGAGTCAGACATCTGTCCGGGTCGAGGTAGTAGGCAGGCTTCAGGTAGGTTTTTATTGTACTTCATAAATCAAGATTCATTGTTCTCATCAAGCATTCTAGGGCAGCTGACGGTTACCTTTGCCTGTAGGAAGTCATGATGCCATGACTTCCTACAGGCAAAGGTAAACTAGAAATGGTATACTAGAAATATAATTATATTTTGTGGTTGTATGTGGCTGTAGTTCATTAAAAAATAACACTACTTTCTCATTTTCTTGTACAATTTTATTTTGTTTAATTGCATTTAAAAGTAAAATGGATATGTTAGCACTGCAAGTTAAGTAAATTAGAAATATATTCGTAGAAGAGTCTTCGTCGACCGAAACTTGGGACGGCGGAAAGAGTAATTTCCGCTTAGGATAGTTTCATCCCTAGCCGACAATCTTGTTTTTTTTTTTTTTGTTTTTTTTTTAATATTTGTTTACATTAGGAATGATTTAAACAAAGTAATAACTGTTTCTAATCTAAGTTTACAAAATGACACTAGGGATATGAATGGAACCGCTCTAAGATGACGCAGTTCCTGCGAGTCGGACTTTTTCCAAACATGTTGGTCGAGTAAGTCAGGAACTTATGTGGACTCTGCCCCGTCGGAGGTAAGCCAGCCCTTATAAACCCTTCACACCCACCTCATCTCTTGATCGTGGCTGGATAAGGTAATTCTTGTCAGATTTTAGGAATTACCTTACGTGTCTGCCACGACCGGGACTCACTGGGGCCAAACGACATTTCCTGCTCCAAAAAAGGCTAAAGCCTCTAAATCTTAACCCATTGCAATGCATTCTTTTTTTTTTTAATGAAAGCTAATCAAATAATAAAACTTGAGCGAACTTGTGACTAGCGGAGTTTCTTTCGGTTCAGGATACTCTCGATTTCCCGTTGTGGCACCTAAAATCTTAGATCTCATTTTACATTTTCACAAAAGATCAAATCAAAATATTTAAACTAGGTAACACTAGGTATAAGAACGGAAACGACCTAAGATTGCGAATTTTCTCCGAGTCAAACTTTTTGCCTCTTTTTGCACATTAAGAAACCTGATCGGCCATAACTGGCCTATAATATAAGGGCCTAGAGCCAAGTCTAAATTTTGAAGTTGAATTTACGTCCAGGCGCGCATGTGGAGTATATCTTCTATATTTTATTCTATAAGCCTGGTTAACTCGAGCAGTCCTTCTCGCTGAGACTCACTCATCGTTCCTTATCTACCAATATAGCCTTTTATCATAAATATGCTTTAGCGATGATTAATCTGGAAAAAAGCGTTACAAAAAATTGTCCACTGGCGTTCGCTCATGCGCGGCGATAAAAGAAAACTTTATGTTATACAGTACATTACAAAGGTTTTTTGGGTGGAGCTGAAGCATATTTATGTTCCTGAATTTGAACAGAAGGCTCTAAACGAATTTTTTCCTAGTTTTCATCCTTATCCATATTTGTACTCTCGGCCATCTGCGAGGTTTGATTTTCCGAATAAGTACTCAGTTCATTTACTCTCCTCTTCGAATACTACTAGTCCTTTTATTTAATGATATGATACGAAATTATTGATACACTCTTGACACATCTGTGTGGGCAATGATTGGTGTGTTTAATTACACAGGGACACACAATAAAAAATGTGGCATTTTCCAAAGACATTCTTATGTATTTCGACACGCTAAAGCCGAATCCGGGGTCCGTTTCACCCCAACACGCCAGGTTTAAGGGATTTGAACGTCACATTTCGTAAGTAGTAGTTTGAGAAGAAATAACTAGGGATTCCGCGGCTTTGAGGGCCGCTTAATTCGAATTCGAGGTCTGTTTCGGCCCATCGGTGCAAAATCAAGGTCATTTGAAGGAATAATATGTATATTTTGCGAAAAAAATGAATCTGCAGTCAAACATTCATTTTTGCAAAATGTACATATTTGTCATTAGAATTACCTTCATTTTGGATTCGGGTTCAGCGTGTCGAAAAACAGGTATGTATGGTGTCTTTGGAACATACCACTTTTTTTATTTTGTGTTCCTGTGTTACAAAAGCATGGTATGCCATTTTTATTTACTTTTCAAGAGACCTTTTATGTTTTGATCTGCGGTGCTTCAAGATTTTTCTGGTATTTTATACGATTTTTCTATGGAATACGATCTCTTTATGGAGCAAGATCTCCGAACGTTGGAAGCGTTCGTGAATCTTTTCTCGTGTGTTATTAGTGAAGGTCACGAAAATGCTTCTCATGCAAATGTGTAAAAGGCCATAAAGAATAAAATGGTATATTTTCCCTAAAGCAGGCCATTACTATACGGCTATCTTTTCAATAAAGCCCGAGATGAAATATTTGAAAAGGGTCTAGGATAAAGATACTGCCGTTAAGTCTGGCCCTGATCCCTAGAGCTCGACGAGCAGACACGAGCCTAAATCCCCTCTTCTCGAAGACCTTTTCCCGGGTAAAACACTCAAGGGCGCCTCCTCCGAACCCTCGGAATTCCATAAATTGTGTAAGGTATCGATCGAGGAACCCCTTGGTGTGACGGCTCCGCCTGGACTAGCGTCGAACCGCCGCAACTCTTGCGGTCTCACGTCCGGGGGCTTGCGGCTGGCTTGCGGCATACCTTCATCTCTCCCTTCGAACTGGTTGCTTAAAAAACCTTCATTGCGAATTCAGATTCAAAAGAAAAAATTTAATTTATTCGTTTCTTTCAACGATTTTATTATTATTATTAATTGTTCCAGTATTTAGTATTAATAAGGCGAAACAAGCATTATATTAATAAGGCGATCCGAGCGAACTTGTTTCTTACATGTTATCAGGAGGGTAACCATGTATTCCTTGCGTACCTCAAAACATGTATATAGAGTCAACTGGTGATAAATCGGTCTTCAAGGGACTTTGAAAAATGGTTCGACTTATTTACAGTTTAATTTACAGTTTATCGATTCTACGAGATTATAATATAGGTATATATTATAGGCTTGCTGGTGGCGAGGTTAGCTCAGTGGTAGAGCGCTCGACTAATATGCTGGAGGCCTGGTGGCGAGGTTAACTCAGTGGTAGAGCACTCGACTAATATGCTGGAGGCCTGGTGGCGAGGTTAGCTCAGTGGTAGAGCTCTCGACTAATATGCTGGAGGCCTGGTGGCGAGGTTAGCTCAGTGGTAGAGCACTCGACTAATATGCTGGAGGCCTGGTGGCGAGGTTAGCTCAGTGGTAGAGCACTGGACTAATATGCTGGAGGCCTGGTGGCGAGGTTAGCTCAGTGGTAGAGCACTCGACTAATATGCTGGAGGCCTGGGGGCGAGGTTAGCTCAGTGGTGGAGCACTCGACTAATATGCTGGAGGCCTAGTGGCGAGGTTAGCTCAGTGGTAGAGCACTCGACTAATATGCTGGAGGCCTGGGGGCGAGGTTAGCTCAGTGGTAGAGCACTCGACTAATATGCTGGAGGCCTGGTGGCGAGGTTAGCTCAGTGGTAGAGCACTCGACTAATATGCTGGAGGCCTGCTGGCGAGGTTAGCTCAGTGGTAGAGCACTGGACTAATATGCTGGAGGCCTGGTGGCGAGGTTAGCTCAGTGGTAGAGCACTCGACTAATATGCTGGAGGCCTGGGGGCGAGGTTAGCTCAGTGGTAGAGCACTCGACTAATATGCTGGAGGCCTGGTGGCGAGGTTAGCTCTGTGGTAGAGCACTCGACTAATATGCTGGAGGCCCGGTGGCGAGGTTAGCTCAGTGGCAGAGCACTGGACTAATATGCTGGAGGCCCGGTGGCGAGGTTAGCTCAGTGGCAGAGCACTCGACTAATATGCTGGAGGACCTGAGTTCAAATCCCGAGCATAGTACTAAAGATTTTTATCTTCTAGTGTCTTCGTTCATGGGCCTCCCTGGCCATCTCTAGGCTAACCCAGCCTTTAATTAATTTATTAATGGGTACCTTGGAGCTAAAGCAGTCGAAGGAGCAAAGCGGAAAATCAGGATGCCGGAGCATAGTACTGATCACACTATCGTCATGGATGTTTCGAGTCAGATTTTTTTTTTTTTTTTTTTTTTTTTTTTTTTTTTTTTTTTTTTTTTTTTTTTTTATGTATTATATACATAGTTACATATAAATAGGTAAAATTGAAAAAAACATCTTTTGAAAGCTAATTTACGACAAATGGCTATTCCTACTCATATTGAGTTAGTACATAAAAATGTCCACCTTACCTTTCAGGATCTTAAAAAGAATTTCCAACATTTTCCTGAAGAGAAGACGTTGTCTTATGCCGCTTAAGAATAGGCCATTCCCGGCTGACACACTTACATCTCATGACGAGACAGGACAGTCCGACATGTGAAGTATGTAACACTCCTTCAACTATCAAACACATATTGACAGAATGTTTACTGAGACAGAACTATGACTTACCGGACAACATGAATGACTTACTCTCCGAAACGAGCCAATGTATAGACAAGATTTACAATTATTTGAAAAACAGAAAATTATTTGACAGAATATGACGACTTCATAATGGTTAATTATTCATAGTTTATATAAGAAATTCAGTAATATAAACCATTAAGATTAATACTTTCATGTACTACTCAAACACACTGATAAACACATGACTAAATATAAAACAAAACTTAAACATAAACTGTAAAGATACGCTTCAAAACTTTTGAATTTATTCCCATTGATTTTTTTGTTTTGATTTTCTTAAACATAATGATTTAACTGTTTTATCGCCTTGTAGCGACAATAACAATAAATAAATACAATGTTACTTGTGTAAACAGTGTTAGGCAAAACTAACGTTAGTTTACTAAACTAACCTTAATTCGTTTTAACTAAAAATAAACTAACGTTATATTATTAGTTTTAGTTTAGTTTTAGATTTGTAAAATTATTAATCATATGTTGGAGTATTTTCTTAATAAATAGCTGTTTTTAGTTTCAGTATCCGTTTTTAATATGGTAATTAGTTAAAGTTAAGCAAAAGTGACCTAAATTTATGATTTTAGTTTTTAATTCACTAATTAGTTTATTGCATACTTTACAAAGGTAAAAAAATAGGTTTGTATATATTTTAGTTTAAATAAGGAGTGTTTATTTATGACCTATTATGGGAAAAACGAGATTACAACTTACAACTACAACTTCTATTCTTAAGTATAAGTTCTAATAGTTTTAATAATTTATTTAATTATCGAAATAAAATATGATTTACATTGATTCACGTTATTTTTGTAAAACTAAACTAAAATAAAGCTTTAATTCAGTTTTAATACATTCCCAATGTTTTAGTTTTAGTTTTAGTTCAACTAATATTCATTAGTTAATTTAACTTTAGTTTAGTTTTTTCAGGTTAAAATTTATAGTCTAAATTTAGTTTATTCTAAAAAGTGAATGTAGTTTTAATTTTAGTTTTAGTTTTTAGTTGTGTACAACATTGTGTGTTAACATGTGATGATCATGTTAACATGTGGAATTTCTGGGAAATTCATGTGATGATCATCGACGTCACAGGTTTCCCAGAAATTCCAAAGTGTATTAAACTGTATTTATGGCTTCTCTAATTGTAGTAAATTTATTTTTTGTCCACAAATTCCTCAGATTCACTTTTGAATTCATTATTGCCCACTATTGACTAGACTTCGAATAAATACTCTCCTTAGACAAAGAATCGCATACAATTAAACGTTTTCTTCTTATGGAGATGCCGAGGATATGCGTTAAAAACTAGTGTTATTAAATAATGCGATAAATATTTTTTTCGGATCTTAAATATTAAAAAAATACTTTAAATTGATTAAATTAAATTACAGCTTATGGATGGAGCGCCTATAAAAGGAAGAGAAGACGGACCAGGATTACCCAGCAGACATGCCGGCTTTCCTTTTTTTTTTTTTTTTTTTTTTTTTTTGTTTTGTATTAAGGGCAATATCAACCACAATGGGTCATGGTCACCCTGTGAAAGTAAGACCCAAGGGTACTTAACGTATTAAAGTTGTCATTTAATAGTTATTGATGTTGTTGTTTGTTGCAATATGGAGACATTTACAATTACTATAAATTGATATTAGAATTAAAATTAAATAATAATAAAAGAAAAATACGAAATATTAAATATTCATTAAAAAATAAAATAAAATAAATAAATAAATAAAAGATTTTATATTGAGTGACAGGTTAAAATAAAAATAGCTATTGAGAATAACATTAATTTCTAGATGCGGTTATATTAGTAGTTTCGAAACACAAGAAGGCGTATATTATTTCGTTAACTGTATTTTGTTAGAATATTCTGTATCAGCAAAATACAGTTTTATGTTAAATTTTGTCTGTTAAATTTGTAGCCTCTAGGAATTTAAACAGGTTAATGATTTTTTCTGGATAATCCCCTAGAATTTCGTCTAAGGTGCCATCAATTTTGAACCGATTCCTTTCAGATTGGTATGCTAAGCACTCTGTAAGTATGTGTTTCACCGTGAGGAGGACTCCACAGCTTATACAGTTGGGTGGTTCATCTTTTATTACATATAGAATATTACATTTCTATCTTGGCTTCCTCATTCCACCCCTTAAATCAACAATTCAATAATTTCTTAAATCCATTGCACCACAGAAGTAAAAGAAAACATTTTTTAATAAGATCCCTACTCATGAAAGAAAATCTCCAGATAAAAACGATAAACTTAATGAAAGAATCTTACTCAGTGAATCCCCCTTGGGAATTGCCCCCACTCCGTATCAACTTATCCCTTTCCAAATTCATTAAAAAACACACAACCCCAATACTCTTCAGAACCGAATTTACTCGGATGTGTAACACTCTCCCAGCAGATAGCCACGTATATACAGACGGATCCAAAACGAATGATGGAGTAGGGGCTGCATATCTTTATGGCTCTCAGTCCTGTCAGTTTACTTTAGATCCAGCATGCTCAATTTATACAGCCGAACTAGTTGCTATACTTAAATCTCTGTCCATCTTAATTCCCGAGGGAAACGCCCTTTCCATATTTTCCGACTCCCTTTCAGTTTTATTTTCATTAACCGATCCATTTTCCACTCATCCTATTATTTCCGATATTTTCACCGCCGTATATAATCTCCAGCAAAAGAAATGCCTAACTAGCTTCTCTTGGATTCCGAGCCACTGTGGCATTCCAGGCAACGAGAGAGTCGACGAATTAGCTAAGAGTGGTGTAAAGGAAGGAGAACATTATCCATTTATTCCACGGTCCGATGTTTTAGCTCAAGTAAAAGACGGAATCTGGCTTCAGTGGGAAAGAACATGGAGGGAAACCTCTGATAACAAACTAAGGGAAATAAAGGGAACCCCCAGGACTTGGAGATCTTCGGTTTGTCCAACCAGAAGGAAAGAGATTGTGTTAGCCAGGTTGCGAATAGGGCATACAAGGCTTACACACTCTTACCTCATGTCTAAAGATGAACCGGCTTTCCTTAGTAGATGTATGTGAAAAACATGTGAATTTGATGAAATATAATCAAATGTCATCAGAATACCTTGGCTACTGTCAATTTACTGTGCCTTGTGACCAATAAAATTTCGCATTCCATTTTTAGCGCGGTTCCTCCCTACCTCCACAGGAAGAACCCGCTTATGAGGTTGACCTCACGACGCAATCCGGAAGTGCCGACTAGAAAATAGTGTTGTTAAAAGCGAGCCCTGACTAGAGGCTTGACGCCTGAACCTTGAATCTAACCTCTACAGCCGGAGCTCTGAGGGCTCCATAAAGGCTCGGGAGTGAGACTCCATCCTAACCTTATCAAGCCCTGAAGGTTCTCCCTCGAGCCTTGAAGGCTCGGCCTTGGAGCCCTGGGAAGGTAGAGCTTCGGCAAGCACGGTTATAGTAGTATAGTAGTAGTATGACAGTGTTGCCATCACCGTCTCACAGAAGAGTTTATTTTTTAGGAAAAGTTACTATTTTTACCCAATTAGTGATCCATATAATTAGTTTATCAATGAAATGGTAAATTTAAATGCCAGCGAATAATTTCAATGTGGCGGAAAGAATTTAGGACGAATCTACTAAAGTATATTTCATGAAACAGCTGTTTGCCCGCCGTCCGCCATTTTGGAAATGAACAGTAAAAGGCTTCAAAGCATGCGCCTTCTCCCGAGGCGAGCCTTCTAGGCTCGCGCCTTCTACCAAGCCGAGCCTTCAAGGCTCGCGCTTTCTATCGAGCCCTGTCCAAGCCCTGAGAGCTCGAGCTTTTACGAGCCGCGCCTTATAGCCTCAAAGGCGCGCTCTTTTACAACACTACTAGAAACTTTCTCTTTTCAGACCCCGTAGATCATGACAATATAGGTGGTTCAAATTTGTATACATATATATATATATATATATATATATATATATATATATATATATATATATATATATATATATATGTTTGTCTGTTCGCTATCTGGCAAGCTCAAAAATGTCCGATTTTTATGAAATTTGGTACAAAAATCTTTCGTCTAATTTGAAAGGTCAAGTTCGTTAACCAGCAGAATCCGCCCACTGGAAGATGGTTTTTGGGGCGAAATTCGCGCAAAAAAAATCGTAACGTTTTTGAGTTCATGTGCTTGCAGGTACTTGTTTTATAGGTTTCCTAACATAGGAAAACGAAAGAAACCATTTTTAAGGCGATATCTGTAACCGTTTTTGAGAAAAGTGGAACAAATGATTTTGTAAGTCATTATTTTGTTGTGAGTACTTAGAATCGCGGGTTTCAATTGAAATATTTTCTACATCTTGGAAATTAATCCCAACTAAGATGTATAAATTTTGGTTAGATTTGGAGTTAAGGAAGTATGCGAAAAAAAAAATTATTAATAGCCATGAAAAGTTTTCGGATCTTCATACATTTTTCGTAAATATCTAGAAAACGGTTGGGAAATCGTGGTAAGTGGAAGGTAACCATTCGAGTGCTTACTAAAAATGTTCTGAAGCAATATTCGATGGGGCAATGTCAATCAGAGATATAAGCACTTAAAACTTAAAAAGTATTTGTTTTGTTGTTTTGAAAGGGGTTTTCTCTTTGTTTATCTCACATTTTAATTTTTGGTTTTTTGTTTTAAATTGCATTTATCAGTGAAATTAGTATTGTAGTAAAATAAACCAAGAAACTGCCAAAGGTATTAGTAATAAGTTTGCCTGTGGTAATCAAGATGGCAGTGGCTAACCATGATGGCGTATATATAAGTTTTTTGTTTAATTCTCCTATCTATATAACCTTCCTCATAGCCTCCAACTGAAGTTATCGTTATTTCTTATTTTATAGAAAGATATAACCCACGACAGAATGGAATTTTATTCGCCATGAAGCACATATTTACAGTTGATTATAACAGTAACATAAATTTGCTAGTAAAACAAGGAACTTAAAATGACAACGAATTTTTGGTTGTTTGGAATAGAGCCTTCTGTGCAGTATTCGTAGAGTGAGTACGTTTTCAGAACATAATTGTATTGACTTATTCAGCCTTCCTCAAGAATGAGGATTAAGAATCATCCGCTTCTGTATAAGTTGGCTACTTTCAATTTCCTCATGATGATTAGATAGTTAGCCGTCGAGGTGATAAGTAAAGATGGAATGGTTGGGATTCGGCTAAATAAACCTCAATATGATTTTTGTTTTAAAAAAATCTATATTTCGGACGTTTCGGCTACTCATTGGTAGCCTTCGTCAGCTAAAATGACAAAAAAGAAATTAATACAGAAACAAACAAGAAAAATTTATAATTGTGATAGGTAACAGAACTATAGATACAATTTAACTTATAACAGAACATATCGTCTTAAATTCTTAGAATGAGTAGAATGAAAAAGAAATAGGTACAGTAATTGATTTTAATAGTAATTAGTAACATTAATTGATTTTACAAAGAAATAAGAAAACTATATACCAATGACAAATATAGTAGCTAATAGTAACATTAATTAATTTTACAAAGAAATAAGATACTACATACCAATGGAAATGCCGAGCGTCAGAGGAAGACCAAGGTTGGCAATTAAGTAACCATTGTGAAAGTGTCTAAGGAAAAAAGGAATCTGCAAGGGGTATATGTAACTGGAAACAGCAAGAGGTGGGGGAAACGGGCGGTCAGGATCAAACAGATGTTTATGACATTTTATGACAGGAAAGGAGAAAAAGGTGTTAATGGAAGGATACCCAAGGGGCAAGGTAAAAATCTAGGTAGGTGGTCGGGAGAGTATTTGGAAAATATTAGCGTATTTAAAAAAATCTATATTTCGGACGTTTCCAAATACTCTCCCGACCACCTACCTAGATTTTTACCTTGCCCCTTGGGTATCCTTCCATTAACACCTTTTTCTCCTTTCCTGTCATAAAATGTCATAAACATCTGTTTGATCCTTACCGCCCGTTTCCCCCACCTCTTGCTGTTTCCAGTTACATATGCATAGAGATTGACCAAAATCATCAAATCAAATTTCAGAAAGATTACACAGGTCTACAGAAATAATCTTTCTGAAATTTGATTTGATGATTTTGGTCAATCTCTATGCTCCTTGGCGTGCTGAAGCCGAACATGAGGTCAGTCCCTCTCTATCACGTAAGGAAATTGTTCAATCTCAAGTAAGGGCAGAGGTACTACCATTAAAAGAAAACAGAATTGGCGAATAAGAGTTTTCATTTATTTCCATGATCTTTTAGTTATTTCAATGTTGTTTACTGTACAAAATACATAAATGTGTAGAAATAACAGCTTCAGAATTAACAGTGGCATATTTAGTTATTATTTTCATGAAAACGTATTTTTTTCTCTTGAAAATTTCTCCGTGTTCGTTTCCGGCTGTAGGACTCTTCAGATGATTCACGCTGCAGCATCCAACAATAGTCAGCCATCATGTTTACGTTCCATTTGCCCTGATACCTACGTTCCATTTCCTGGATGTCCTGATGGAACCTTTCCCCTTGTTCTTCACTTACTTCCCCTAAGTTTTCCGGAAAATAGTCCACATGCGAATGTAAGAAGTGAATCTTCAAACTCATGTTGCAACCTTGTAATTGTATTATAACAACATTGTAATGTATTGACCCTGATTGCTGACCTAAGAGCATAGTAAGTACTTTCAAGTCTCCACATATCAACCAGTTATGCTCATTATAATGAATTCGTTCGAGATGACAAATTTTCGTATGTTTCTTTTAAATGTACCGAATGGCCAACTGGAACTGAAGCATAAGTATTGCCATTGTGCAACAAAACAGCCTTTAGACTTCGCTTTGAAGAGTTTATGAATAGACGCCAATGAATCGGTATACCAAATTGACCCATCAGACCAAGAATGTCTTTGCAATAAATAAGATTCTCATCCAGAGCAAAGTAAGGAACAAAAACTGCTTCACGGTGTCGATACCATGAAAAAGAAGTGCCTGGCTGTAATAAATTTTTGTTTTTAAGACGGGAGCCAAGTAACTGAGCTGCATCTTTTGGAAGTCCAAGATCTCTCACTAAGTCGTTCAACTCCTGTTGAGAAATAAGCTGAGGTTCATTTTCTGAACTGCTTGCTTTGAACTCACTGTGTACTTCATCGCTCTCCGACATACAGTCTTCTCTATTAGCTTCCCTATCTATACTGCCCAAGTCACGAGGGGGCTGAGGAACTGTCAATCCAGGACCGTGTGGTACCGGACGACTAGCAGATTCCACATTAGGGTAGTTAATGAGCTTATGATTTTTGGAATTATAGCCTTGAACATGACAATTACAACGTGGTTTTTTTGCTCCCTCCACATCATTGGGATAGCAAATCCGAAAGATTTTAACTCTCCTTTGTACCATAAGCGAAATTTTTCTACGCAGCTATGGCATACTTTGTGAGGAGCCCACACTTTATCTTGATCTCCCATTCTCAAGCCAAAATATGCATAATATACATTTTTGACAAAACCTGTTATATTTCGTTGGTATTTCTTAACTGTGTACTCACCACAGATAAAACAGAAGTAGTCTGGACTGGTAACACAACGACGACGAGACATTTTGTCTAAATGCACTTTCAAACCTTAAAATACGTTCTTAATCACTTTGACACAACTAAGAGACCTCAGTGAATGTGTTCACTTCAGTTGATACTACTGAACTGAGAGAATGAACAGAAATTTAGCTCCAAGTTCCTGATACAACAGGTTCAATCTCGTTTAGCTTCAGACGGTGACATCTGAGACCAAACAAGTACGTTCCTGTCTGAACAGGTCGTGCCTAGACACCCTCAGGCCTACAACATCTACTGAGGGAGTCATTGCCTACACCACCTAGTGAAAGATGTCTGTTTATAAAAAGAGAAATCGTTTGGAAAAAAAAAAAAAAAACCTACTTCTTACCAAATTTATGTGTTTAGCAGGTATATTATGTTCTATGGATTTGAAAAAAATCTGTACGTGATAGAGAAAAACGGACTTCATTCTCGGCCTCAGCACACCGAGAAACACAGAGATTAGCCAAAATCATCAAATCAAATTTTTGGTTGTAGACCTGTGTAATTATACAAATCTAAAACTAAAACTAAAAATACAACATTAGTTTAGTTTTAGTTAGAGAAAACTAACGTTAGTTTAGTTTACTAACGTTAGTTTTGCCCAACACTGATAATACACAATACAAATAAAAAGCATTGTGTCCCGCGGCAAAGGAAGAGAGTAATACATTTCCCTTCTCATTCAATGATTTAATTTAATGATCGTTAACTGCTTCTACCTAATTACAAAAGTTTGCTTTGTCTAATGGAATTTAATTCCGTTTTTAGTTTCGCTGTACGTGAGTTAGATCTTCTCTATACTGTAGGTGAATTACCAGGCCACAATGGCTCCAGATAAATATTATATTATTCTCAGAGAAAACATTTCTCTCTGTTTGGCCAACTTTTCAAGTCGTTAAAGGCGGGTTCCGGAAAAGGAGGGGGAAAAATTAATGCTTTCCAACCCCTCCTGCAGCGCTGTTTGGTATTCGGCTAAAGTTTCGACCTTCCCCTCCCCTTTGCCTTTCGCTTTCTCCTAAGTCAATTCATTGCTAGACTTATCCTAATAAATTTTATCTCTTTGTTAAGAATTGATTTTCGATAATTTATGTAAAGATGGTACTGATAACTAATTATTATTATGTCAGTAATAAATTCCAGATATTTGTCCCATTAAAATTATAGAAATATATTTTTTGTAGACGATATAATCTCTGCTCCCCATTTTAGACGATTTGTAGAAATATGTGTTTATTGGGGGGGGGGGGGTCTCCCGTGGTCTAGTGGCTAGCGCCTTGGATTCATAAGCGGGAGATGGTGGGTTCGGTCCCCACCGTCGGCAGGAATTTTTTCATCTAAAAAAAAAATTTACTAGTATGCCGGAGAAACTGAGTTCAAAAGTCGGACGCCTAATAAAGACTTTATCTTCAAGTGTCGTCGCTCAAAGATTGGATTTGGGGTCCCTCACCATCCCTAGGCCTATCCAGACTTTAATTAACTTGGTAATTGGTCTCTGCAAAGGGGAAGGCGACTAGTGTATATTACTGACCACACTATCTCCCTAGTGTGCCGGGTAGTCAAGAATAAAATATCTTTACAGTATCTGCTTTCTGAGCCCTTGTGGCTTGATACGGGACAAATTTTATTATATATATATATATATATATATATATATATATACGGGAATTTACTCAGGTTCCGTGTTGTTAACCTTCCAGGAATCATACTTTTTTGTAACATCTGTAGGCGACATTTTAACGGCGTTTTAGCACTTTCCTCCGAAGGAAAGTAGCTATTGAGGTTGGACTCATGACGGAATTTTTGAAAAATTTCTTCAAATCTCTATCGATCCTACCTAGTAGACACCGAAAATGACCCCCGTTAAAATTTATATATCTATATATATATATATATATATATATATATATATATATATATATATATATATATATATATATGTGTCTGTTAACACGATAGCGGCCAGAGATTTTGAAACTTGGTATATAGCATTCAATTAGAAAACGATTGAACGAGTTCGTTAACCACCAAAATCGGTCCACCGGAAGGGGGGGTTTACCCCGAACCCATAACACTAATTTGACTATGTCAGCCGTAATATTTGTTATATTTCAACGAAACTTGGTATTCGTTGTGTTAATATAGAGAGACAATTGAGATATAAAAATGAACTAAATCGGTTCATTAGAAGGGGGGGGTTTACTCCGGACCCACAATACCATTTCGCCACTACCAGCCGTGATTTTTGGTATATTTCGACGAAACTCGGTATTCGTAGTGGTAATCTACAGGTAAATATGTGTTGTAAAAATAAACCTATTATACTCATACCGGTCGTAATTTCTGCTGTATGTAACGAAACGCGGTATACGTCGTGGGTAACTCATGAGAAAGAAGTGTTGTAAAAATGAGCTGAATCGGTCAATCGGAAAGCGGGGGTTTAATTTGTAATATATTTCAATAGAAAAGCCCGCCAGACGTAGGCTCACAAAGCCTCCGCAAGGAGCGCTTTCTACCACTAGAGTGACTGTATCCTGTTCCTGCGTTAGATCAAAATACGATAATATGAGGTTTTTTGTATTTATTACGTAGTGTAATAGGTACCATGTGTAAACATAACTCTGGAAGCAAATTAATAATTGATCAGTTACTCATTACAAATTTATAAGAGGACTATTCATGTTTTTATTTTATTTATGTAGGATATTTTAAGCAAATTGTTCTGGAAAGCAGTCTACACTACCCAAATTCTGAGGAAAGTGCTTAGTTATGCAGCTCCTGCGTGACGGACTTTTTATTTTTTACTACCTGTTACCCGGCGTGCCGTGCTACTCTTACTTTCTTCATCTAGAAAAGCAAAAACAAATTAGAAACAATACAAGTAAGATTAAAATCTAATTACACAAATCTGTAACTGTTCGGGTTCACAGTTTCGAACTTGTGACCTTCGAACTGTGAGTTCTAGACGATTTCTAGTCTATGTTACTCCTCGGATCAAGACCTCCCTCCGCGCCAAGTTTGGTCAATTTGTAGCTATATGACTTTTTCGATTTTAGGCAATTTGTAACAATATGACTTCAATTATCACACTTTTATAAAACCACCTTCCATCCCTTGATCCTCTACTATCACCCTCAACTTAATGGGTAGTCAAAAACTACCCCATCCATCCACTCCTTTCTCCAAACTACCCCACCCACCCGCTCCTTTCTCCAAACTACCCCACCCACCCGCTCCTTTCTCCAAACTACCCCACCCACCCGCTCCTTTCTCCAAACTACCCCACCCACCCGCTCCTTTCTCCAAACTACCCCATCCACCCACTCCTTTCTCCAAACTACCCCACCCACCCGCTCCTTTCTCCAAACTACCCCACCCACCCGCTCCTTTCTCCAAACTACCCCATCCACCCACTCCTTTCTCCAAACTACCCCACCCACCCACTCCTTTCTCCAAACTACCCCATCCACCCACTCCTTTCTCCAAACTACCCCATCCACCCACTCCTTTCTCCAAACTACCCCATCCACCCACTCCTTTCTCCAAACTACCCCACCCACCCGCTCCTTTCTCCAAACTACCCCATCCACCCACTCCTTTCTCCAAACTACCCCACCCACCCGCTCCTTTCTCCAAACTACCCCACCCACCCACTCCTTTCTCCAAACTACCCCATCCACCCACTCCTTTCTCCAAACTACCCCACCCACCCGCTCCTTTCTCCAAACTACCCCACCCACCCGCTCCTTTCTCCAAACTACCCCACCCACCCACTCCTTTCTCTAAACTACCCCACCCACCCACTCCTTTCTCCAAACTTACCTTGATATACCATATCCAGGAATGATTGCACAGCTGCGAGGCATAGTTCTCCGTCATCCCATCGGTAAGCCTATTATCATAATATTTGTGTTCATATTATATCTGTATCCATGTTACCCATTTAGGTATTAAACCAGTATTGATCTACCTCTAATTTATGCTCTAGCCATAGCACTTACTAACTTTATCCTGTTTTTTCTGTTTTTTTTTTTTCAATTTTTATTTTGTATATTTATAAATTATTATTAAATCTGTCCTACTTGTTTTACAGTCCTGGTGAAGGCTTTAATTTCAAACCGAAACGTCGATAAACAATAAAACCCATTTTCACAGAAAAAATGTAGTTTTATTTCAAAACAACGACCGAACCCTGATTTATTTATCCGTTTAGAATGTAAACACTCGCTAAGAAAGGTTTTTTTTTTATATTCAAATGTTTAAGTACTTTTAGGGGGGTTTGAATTATTAAGAAGGCTCAAAAATGGTTAGATTTTGATAACATTTGGTAGAAAAATCTTTCTTCTTATTTAAAGCCTCAAGTTCATTGACCAGTTGAATCCGTTTACTGGAACATGCTTTTTGGAGCGAAATTTGTGCGAAAGATTCCTTAACGTAGGAAAACAAATGAAACCATTTTGTAAGCGAGTTCTGTAGCCATTTACCAGAAATATTGATAGAAATACTTTTCAAAACTAATTTTCTGTTTGGGTATTCAGAAACGAAGTATATAGAAAAAATTGTATGAATGGTGATACAAAGTTTTCGGATATCAGTATATTTTCTAAGATATCTCGAAAACGGTTGTGAACTGGTAGTAAGTGGAAGGCGGCTATTCGAAAGGTTACTAAATTCTCTACAATAAGATTCTGTTGTAATGTTCGGTGGGGCGATGTCAATCGAAGAGATAAGTGCTTAAAACTTCTAATTTGTTAGTTTTATGCTTTTCAACGTGTATTTGTCTCTGTTTACCTAACTTTTTAAGCGGTTGTTGTAATTCCTGGGTAACTTTAAAGTCCGTGCAATAATAATCTGTACACAATTATGTAGTAGCGTTAATTTTGATAATATCTTATTAAACTCAATATAAAAAATACTTATCGGCCATGGTGAAGCACGGGTATTCAGCTAGTTTTATATATTTTTAATTTTAATTAATGGAGATATAAAGATTAACATTTTTTTTAATGTTGCACATATATAATGTTTAACTATATTTTCTGTTTGCATCAATGATCTTCCTCTTTCCATAGTTCATTCCAAGTTCCATCTTTACGCTGACGATACCCAAATCTACCTATCCATTAAGCCCTCTTTGCTACGAGATGCTGTAGACAAGCTGCAAGTAGATCTTAACAAAAAAAAAACATAAATGTGAAATAGAGGCCAAGTTCCTCCCCTCACAAAGAAACACTCCCTTCCACAAAAATATCCCCTCCTAAAACTTCCCAAAAACGCCTTACCATTCTACACTCCAAAAAAGTAGTATGAGTTGGAGTATTAAGTGCACCATATTTTCAACCAAAAATATTTTCCAATACAAGAGATGATACAAGAAAGAAATGTCCAAGTTCATTACTTGGAAGACCTCATAGTTACTTACTAAGAACAGTAAAGACACTTCAACTGACCTTTAAAAACAACAATAAAAATACTTATATCCAGTTACTAAAATATCACTTTCCTCAAACAGGTATATTCTTAAACTTGGCAATGTTTTATTTGTGCCGAAATTATCTTTAGAGAGAAATCTAAACATTGCCAAAATATGGTGCACTAAATACACTAAATCATACTACTTTTTTGGAATGTAGGATGGTAAGGCGTTTTTGGGAAGTTTTAGGAGGGGATATTTTTGAGGAAGGGAGTGTTTCTTTGTGAGGGGAGGAACTTGGCCTCTATTTCACATTTATGTTTTTTTTTTGGGATCTCATTACTTTTTTCTAAGTATTAATTAAAATTTAGTTGCCGCATACCTATTGGTTTCTGTACTTCACATAAAACCAGGGTCTTTGGATTCTGCATAAAGTTCTCCTTACTGCTAGATATTTGATACCAATAATCAACCTACATACATCTAATCACTAGACTAGAAAAGTTAGAAGCGCTTCCAGATGACATTACTCTAGAGGACAAATTGATTGCTCTCTTAACTAAACTATTACTCTGTAAAACACAGGAACCTTATCCCGAGGATAAATATCACAATAGGGAAAGTGTAGAAGGCCTTCAAGAAAAAGATAAGAACAAAGACCATACATTTTGGGTTTGTGATCCTAAACTTTGTAATTTAGATGGCTCGACTATGAAAAACTTAGTCTCTGCATTCAAGTATATTATGCAGTTAACCCCTACGACTTTATTTACTACATTTAAGAAAGAAGGCACAACTGTTGTTGTTAAGATGCGTAAAATGTTTCTTAAAACATCTAATATAGGTTCTCTATACCAAGAAGATTCATTTGATACCCCACATGATGGTTTTCAGAAGGAATGATGGCTTTCCGATGGAACAAAAAGTACAAAACGGCATAGGTAATATGACACTCCCGTATCAAGACCTACCTGCGTGCCAAGTTTGGTCAAAATAGGCCAAACGGTGTGAATTTGTATAAGGAACAAACATACAGACAGGCTGCTGAAAGACCTTTTTTACCTAGCCTAGTGCATTCCCCGGACCAAGGCCTACCTGTGTGCCAAGTTTGGTCAAAATCGGTCAAACGGAGTGAATTTGTGTAAGGAACAAACATGCAGACAGACAGCTAATAGACGATTTTGACCTAGCCTATGACACTACCCGTATAAAGACCTACCTATGTACCATGTTTGGTCAAAATCGCCAAATCGTGTGGATTTGTATAAGGAATAAACAGTAAGGCAAACAGCTGATAGACGATTTTGAACTAGCCTACGACACTCCCCGGATCAAGACCGATATGTGTGTCAAATTTTGTCAAAATCGGTCAAACGGTGTGTATTTGTATAAGGAACAAACATACAGACAGGCAGCTGGTATAAGATTTTGACCGAGCGTATATGCGTCTAATTGTTTCTTAAAACATCAAATATAGGTTCTTCATACCGAGACGATTCATTTGATACCCCACATCATGGGTTTCGGACGGAATGATGGGTTTCCGAAGCAAGTACAAAACTGGCACGCCCCCGCCCCGGAAGCGGCGTCAGACACAACTTTTCAGGATTTTTCGATTTTTTCCTTCAATAACACCTTTATATCTATCATCATGCAAAATTTCAAGTCTCTAGCATCATGGAAAGTGCCTAATAATTTTGATGAGTCAGTGAGTGAGTGAGTGAGTGAGTCCTATAAATCCCGATTTTCGATCGCTTATATCTCAGAAACTATTCGAGGTAGAATTATGAAAATTTCCAGTTTTACTCACATCTAGGAGTATAATACTTGTGTAAAATTTCATAACTTTATCTTTACCTGGTTGAAAGTTATGAGAGGGTAAAAATTGGCTCTATGACCTCCTGTAATATACACACAGTATGCTTAGGCCGGAACTTGGCCTGGCGCACTACCGTGCGCCTAGATAACATCAATGCTTGGGCCGCAGCTAATAAGCTTTCCCTGAATACAGACAAATCCAAAGCCATTGTTATAAGCTCCCAATCCCTCATAAGTTCTACTTCCCCTTTTCCAGCCCTTTACCTTATCAGCATCCCTATAAAATATTGTAAATCAGTTAAAAATCTTGGGATCATATTTGATCAGAACCTTTCCTGGAAAAATCATATTTCCCAAATTTCCTGTCATCCATATTTATCCTGAGACAGCTCAACCTCTCCCGCCAACAAAGACCCGTCAACTCCTTGTAACCTCCCTATTATTCCCCCAGTTTGACTTCGGTTGTTTGAAAGTTATTTATTTTTTATTATTTTTTTTTTTTTAGTATTTATTTATTTGAAATGTGTACAGGTTAACAGTACAATGATCAAGTATGTTGATCCAGATATTATGTACAAGTTGACAACACTGGCAAAAGTAAAATAAATTTTAAAAAAATGCAAACTTTGGAAGAAGCCAACCATTGTTGGCACTTTCAGAGGTGTCTTAATAAATATTTTATTGATCATGAAAAGATCAGGCAAGTAAATTGTCTCGGGGCCACTGTCTCTTAAGCCACCTGGGAGGATTGTCTGGATGGTATTGGGAAGACAAGGATTGACCTACGGGATTAGGATGGTAAGACAATTTGGAGTGGAACGTTTGGAAACGGGTTTTATCGAGGTCAAGGACAAATGGGATGTTGAGGTCATTGTGTAGGGTTTTGTTGGATAGATAGAAAGGGGCATTTACAATTTTACGGAGGACATGTTTGAAAGTACGGTGGACTTTCTGGCCATCTCGAGGCGAAACTCAAACCACTTCATGAACTGTTTCATTGGTTTTATCCTCGGGATCACCAGAGACTCCCACATATCACATTTCTACCAGGAGCTGAATTGGCTCTTCCCTCTTTATCGTCGTCAGTACTTCCTCGGCTCAGTCCTTTACCAAGTAATTCAATCCCGATGACCTTCTTATATTTTTCAACTCCTTAAAGTTAAATCCTCTCTTCAATCCCGTAACACCCGATCTCGTCCTTCCGATCTTTATATTCCTTCCCACCGAACTGCATTATTAGAAAAATCATTTGTCACCCATGCGACCTTGCTTTGGAATTCCTTACCTCTGTCTGTCCGCCACACAGTGGTGCCGAGAGGAAAAAACCTCCAAAACCGAAGGTGTTCAATCGCATTTGAAATAACATTTTTTATACCTAATTAGTTGTAGAATACTGCTGTAATATTGATTTTCCATTTTATTTATAGGTATGATCACGAAAAACCTTTTTGTTGACCATTTTCTCACTGAGTAAAAATCTCACAGTTTTTAGTGAAAAGTAAAACAATATTTTATACCGCTTATTTTATTCCTGAGAAATTGATATTACCCAGGAAGTCTCATGAGTATATGTAGCTTTTAAACTAATTTTCTTTTTTGCCAAAATGCACCATGTGGTGCATTTAGGTTGTGAAGATATCTGTAATGAAACTGAATTATCCTTAGTTTATTTGGTATAGAAAAAAAAAGCGGTACTTAGCTATCCTCTCTGCATAGTTTTACCTAAAAGTACATGTTTTGAAGTTCATCGCCGTACTCGGCCGTATGTGTGCACAGCTTAATAAAATGAAGGTGTCAATTAGCCATGCGATTATTTTACGAGAAACGACTTTACCAATATTTTTTCTGCAGAGAGTTGATAAAAATGTTGTGTTAGCAAGTAACTAAACATAAACAGTGAGATCCATCAAATATCTCGAATGAAACTGCTAAATTTAGTCGTTATATGCTCGAATTTCAAGAATGAGGAATACCTAGAGAACAGTTAACTAAATTACATTTGTTATTAATTTATTCGACTCAGCACTCAAAAACACATTTTGAGTTATATATATATCTACCAATTGAGTAGAATAAGACTTTTTTTTATGTTGAATACTTGCTGTTTTTCATGTTTTTCATACTATAAACCCCGTTTATCTTCCAAAATAATTATTCTATCAATTCGGCAGTGGTCTCATTCGACTCTGCACAAAAAAATACTTCAAAAATGACACCTAAATCAGAAAGATTCAAGTACCTAGAGGTTTTTTCCCCAAATCGGGCGTTTGGCACCACTCCGCCATTCTACCAACCTAGAAACCTTTAAATCCCGACTCTTCCACCACTTGCTATCCCTGCAAGATTCATCCAATCCCTAATTTATATACAAGCTGTACTATTTATAATTGTATATATTAAATTGTTCGCTATTCTGTACACTAACAATTATTCCTATGGGACATGTGTTGCGGAATAAGAATAAAACATTTCATTTAAATTCATTGTTAAAATTAAATTAACTACTCTTTTGCAAGTAATACATGTGTGTGTGTGTGTGTGTGTGAGAGAGAGAGAGAGAGAGTGAGGGCAAGGGAGAGGGAGAGAGAGAAAGAGAGATATGTAGGTTTTTCAATAAAGTTGGTTCAAGGAAAGCACCCTCCCTCCCTGTCAACAGCACGTACGGTAGTTGGACGGAAGCCAAACCCTCCTTCATTCCCCGGCTTAAGCTGCATCTCTATTCAAGAGAGGAACCATCTCCAACCGGCTCGGCAGATATACACTCTCCTATGAATATAGATTTGGCGGCGATAAAATATAATATGTGATTTAAGCATTAATTTAGGCCTTCTGGTTGCAAACGTTTTCATGATTAACTAAGACCCTTTGCTTGCAAACGGTTTCAAGATACAGGGGGCAATGTAAATCAGAGATATAAACGCTTAACCCTATACAGACGGCAGCAGTCGTATGAGCAAAGGTACCTGGTGACGAGACCCTCCCGATACCTGCGATTTGCTCTTTTTAAAATACAACCAATATTGATTTATACAAAAATACAAACTTATAGAACTAAATACAACAAAAGAAAAGAAGCGACCGTCCTTATACGATATAGAGTGAAGTGGCTTCTACAGAAGCCCACCGTCAGCCAGTCACGGCTTTCTGCTGGCTGCTGGAGAAGCCCACCGTCCAGAAAGGGTTAAAACTTAAAAAGTTATTGTTTCCTTTTTTTGAACCTGTTTTTGTCTTTGTTTAACTCACTTTTTAATTGGTTGTTTTTGTTTTAAATTGCATTTATCAGTAATTTGATTGGAGTGGCTGTGGAAATCAAGATGGCTGTGGCTAATCATGATGGCGTATATATAGGTTTGTTTTGAATTCTCCTATCTATATAACCTTCCTCGTGCTGCTACAACTGAAGTTATCATTATTTCTTATTTTATAGAAAGATTTAACCCAATCCATTTAAAAGAGAATGGACTTTTTTTGCCATGAAGGACGTATTTACAGTTGATTATAACAGTAAAACGATTTTTCTAGTAAAACAAGAAAATTAAAATGACAACGAATTTTTGGTTGTTTGGAATAGAGCTTTCTGAGCAGTAGTCGTAAAGTGAGTACGTTTTCAGTATGAGGATTAAGAATTATCCGCTTCTGTGTAAGTTGGCTACTGTCAGTTTCCTGTGATTTGTAATGCCTTATTATTCAAGGTGCACGGAACCGCGCTAAGATGACCCATTTCCTGCGAGTCAGACTTTTTTTTCCAATAAATTGCTCCTTTCCAAGGAACTCGTAATTTTATATAAAAAAGAGAAAAGTTCGTTTGCACAATACTGTGCGGTTTTGACTCATTAAATCGCAACGGATGAAGTAACTACATAATATAAAGCAGCCTTAAAATTAAATTGCCTGCCATGATCAGTCCTGTGGAATTTCTAGAGTTATATTGCTTGAGAGGAACTGGGCACAGCGTTTTGCTTTTCAAAGTCAAAAAAGAAATTCCAAGTGGAATAGGTAGGACTGTGTTTAAAATAGGTGTTTAAAAATGTGTAGCGAATAGACAACCTAGGCAATAAGAGGTATCCTTTATTAGCAGCAATAATGTGGCCAGCGAGCCGGTTGTTAAAAAACGCCAACATGCTATAAGCGAGAATCGAACCAACGGAAGAAAATCCAGCTGGATAGCTACTGGGGGCACATGGGATCCACGAAGTGGATCAAAACTCAATCATACCGGATTTTGCACAATAAATAAATGAAATAGCCTTCTACTTCATCACCGAATACAATATGTACATTTCTTTTCAAATTTAATAATATAGTATCTCAAGATCCTACAAAATAAAAAAAAAATATTGTCGCAAATTATTTCGTTTAGAGCCTTCGGCTCAAATTCAGGAACATAAATATGCTTTAGGTTCTCCCAATGAACCAATGTTATGTACTCTATAACATACGGTCTTCTTTTTCGTACATAGCCACTGCGCATGCGAGAAAGTCACTATGCATGGACGAATGTCACTTCGCATGCGCAACGCCACTGCCCATATGCGACCGCCAGCGGACATTTTGTGTTACACATACAGTCTTCTCTTTCGTACATGGCCACTGCGCCACTGTACATGCACGAGCGCCACTGTGCATGAGCGAACGCCACTGCGTATGAGCGAACGCCACTGCGTATGGGCGAACTCCACTGCGCAAGCGCGAACGCCATCGGTCACTTTTTTGTAACGTTTTTTTCCAGTTTAGTCACCGCTAAAGAATATTTATGCTAAAACATTTAAATGGCAAGAAGGAACAAATGTTGATAGAGGCCTTCCTTATCATGAGTAGTCCTTCCTTATCATGAATAGTCCTTCCTTATCATGAGTAGTCCTTCCTTATCATGAATTGTCTGTCCCAATTTCGTTCGAGATTATATTGCACCCACCTTCTCAACAAATGTCCAACCGAATTCAACTTACAGTCCTAGAGCCAGTAACCGCACGTTTCATGAAGTGTTTTATGCACCTTGAAATTTGGCTGTAATGTACCTCTTGGGTAGATAATATCTGTTGGCTAGACTTACCTTGGAACACCGAGTACTGCGCATTGGGGGAAGGTGAAAAAAAAAATTTCCCAAAAATAGAGTTTTATTCAGAAGCCAACATAGGCAACATTTATTTTTATGTTTCCTGATAATTAAACCCCCCAAAAGTGTCTCCCCTTTTGCAATTATTTATTGAAGGTTTTGTTTAAATCACAGTGTGATTAAAGCACTTCATTCACATTTTTTACTTATTTACATTTTAACCCCCTTAAAAGGGTCTGCCTTATTTATTATTCATTGTAACATTTCCTTAATTGGCCATTTTTTTACATTAATGATAGTTGGCTTCTGAATAAAAAACTATTTTTGGGCAATATTGTTTTGCACCTTTCCCCTATGCGCAGTACCTGGTGTTCCACGGTATGTCCAGGAAACAAATACTTACCTTCTTATCTACCCAAGAGGTACATTAGAGCAAAATTTCAGGGTGCATAAAACACTTCATGAAAAGTGCGTTACCAGCTCTCCGACTATTAAATTTGAACACATTTATAGATATCTTCCGGATCAGATTCTTTACATACAGTCGCATTAAGGATTCAATCCTTCATCTTCCCAATAACCTTTCGATAGATCGACACCAGGAAATCTATTTACACATGGCTTCCTTAGAAATTCCTGTGGAAATATTGAATGGTACTACATTCTATCTAGCAGCTCTTTGTAACGCATTGTTTCTGAGATTTTATTCATGGGAGAAAGGAAGATTATATCTGGTGTATTATTATTGCTGGCCGAGGAAAAAGGGGTGAAATACTGCTCGAGAGAGGAAGAAAGTAAGAAAAATTGCGGGTGAGTGTGATAAGGAAAGAAGCTTATCTCTACCCCTTCCAGGCAGAAAGGATGGGCAGGAGTCCGTCTTCCTGAAACACTCTATCTTAACAACCCTCTTCAAAGTCACCAAGGGTATACTAGACTCCACACAAACATTCTCAGTATAGGTCACAATTATTTCAATAAAATTTCAAAAAGAAACAGATAATAGTTCTTAGAAAGCAGAAGAAATTAATATAGAAAAAATACGAATCTTCACCAAGTGTATAGAAAAATTTCAAGAAAATTTCGGGCGAAGAAAATATATAGTCGAAGGCCTATGGTTTGGAGCAAGTGCAACAAATGCAAGACTTCCTGCAAGATCTAGGTGTGGACCCAAATGAACTAGCTATCCTCGTGGAATCTATTTTAATAAATTCCCTGGGGATACTCCACAATCATATATACGACAGCTTAGCAATCACTAGAAAATCATTTCACAAAATTTGCTCAAACTTGTCATTATAATTCTTTGCATTTAAAATATTATCAAGATTTGTTTAATATTAAAATTACACTGTTCTGCAAAAAAAAACTTTTCTCCCCTCCCTTGAACAATTTTGCCTGTTTCTCATGTTTTCAGGTGTGCTGAGTCCGAATCTGAACGCAGAAAAATTCTATCACCCTCTGATTTTGAGAGAAAAGAGGAGAAACTTGGAAAAAATGAAAAATTGTATTTGAAAATTATTATCTTTATTATAACAGATTTTTTTTTCTTTTTCAACGGTAAAATATAATTAATTGAATCCTGCATGCTATCAGGTATAATACTAGATATGACACAACTCAAAAAATATACACACATCGTCAATGAGTATTTTTTTTTCTTTTGTACTCTTCCTCCTCTGTCTCCCGCTGCAGTGTCCAGCAGTAATCCGCCAGCATCTTCTCATTCCATTGGCCAGTATATCTTTTTTCCATTCTGGATATGTCTTGGTGGAATCGTTCTTCATGTTCGTCCGAAACTGTACCCAAATTTGGGGCGAAAAAGTCTAGGTGACTATGCAGGAAATGTATTTTTAAGGACATATTGCATCCCAATGTTTTATATGAAGTAAGCAGTTCTTGGACTATTTTTCGGTAGTCTCTAGATTTTTCGTTTCCCAAAAACTTAGCACATACCTCTCGAAAAGCAATCCAAGCCTTTTTCTCAGTAGTATTTAACTTTGCTTCAAAAGTGAGGTCCTTGAGTAGATGTCGAAATCCCTGCCTCAAGATCAAAAACTGAAAAAACACTTTTAGCCATATTTCTTCAACCACTTGTAATATTCCCATAAATTTTTTTCCGAATGAAATATACTTCATTGCGCTCAAAATCATCGGGCTTTTGAATTTTTTTCACTATGTTTTGATGCCAAAAAAAAAGTCGTCAAATTTACAAAAAACTCACATTTTTGGATAAAAAACTAGAATTTCTCAAGAAACTGTGCGTGATAGACAGAATTTGACTTCAAATTCAGTAAGAAAGCATGTTTTGGTTTGAAGGAGGATTTTCGTGCAGAATAGTGTTATTTAAAACACATCTTCAAAATTTATTTTTCTAAATTAATACAATAACCTTTTTTAAAGCAACTGAAATGAATTTTCGAAAGGTTGGTAACTACGCTGTGTTAATAGAATCCCAAAACATTTGGGCAGCATACTTTATTTTTATTTTTTTTATAAATAAAGAATTTCTCTTCTCGCTCATAACATTGAACATCAGGCACAATCCCGGAGTACCTTAATCGGGCAAAACCTTCATAATAGGACGGCCACCATTTTTGACCTTAAAAAATTCCCACCTTGTTAGGCATCAAGGAAATAAAAAAACAAAATTAAAATTTTGCTAATAGATGAATGAGATCAATGAAAAAAAAAATAGTAAAAGCAGTGATTTTGCGAAAACGTAAAGGACATTACGTTTAGATTCAGACCTCCCACCTCTCTCAGAAACCTCCATCACCCAAACCAGTATATATTTACTTTCCATGGATGTAGATTAATCGTCCACAGTCAAAATAATGAAAATAAAAAAGTGTTTCACGCAGGAGCTGCATAGAATGTTTCCTCAGAGTTTTTGTAGTGTAGACTTCATTACTGAATAATTTGCTGTAAATAACCTATATAAATAAAATAAAAACTTGAATAGTTCTGCTCATTTAGATTTCTTATGAGAACTGTTCAATTATTAATTTTGTAAATAATTTGCTTCCAGAGTTATGTTAATACATGATACTGTACTACATAATAAATACACTAAAACATCATTTTCCGTCTTTTCATCTGACGCAGGAACGGGATACAGTCCCCCTAGTGGGAGATATCGCTCCTCGAGGCAGGTTTGTGAACCTACGTCTGGCGGGCTAATTCTTAAGAAACAGAGTTTAAAGTAAACCCTCCTTTCAAATTTTGATTATTTCCAAAATGTTCTTCTATCATATTTCACTCTTTCCAAGGTGTCCCCTAATCCTTAATCAGAGCAAAAAGTGTGTGTACCTAATGTTGGAAGGATGGGACATCACCATATTCGCGTGAAATTAAATAATGTGTTCGTAATGGCTCTTGGCAAATGTCTTGGTTTTGACTTAGAAATCAGAAAAAAATAGACTTAAAAAATTTTTGTTTTTACAACAACAGGGTACCATGGGGTCTCCCGTAGTCTAGTGGCTAGCGCGCTAGATTCATAAGCGGGAGATGGTGGGTTCGATCCCCACCGGCGCCAGAAATTTTCTCATCTCAGGGCTCGCTGAGAAAATTCCTGGCTGCACCCTGGACGTCGGCGCTAATGGCCATGATTTGTCGATCCGCCGTATAAAAAAAAAAAAAAAAAAAAAAAAAAAAAAAAAAAAAAAAAAAAAAAAAAAAAACAGGGTACCATTTTAAAGCTTATTAAATAAGGCAACTTTTGAGGAGGAGGCAAACCTACAAATAGCTGATTAAGAAAATATCAAAGGAGTTAAGAAAACCCTAATAACAATAGTTCACATCTATATGGCTCTTAGTGTAGCTCCTAATTTACATAACATTTCATAACTGGTGTTTCTTATTGGAAATTTAATGTAGATTCTAAAAATGTGGTCGTCATTGACGATACATAGACTAGAAATCCGGAAAACACAGTTTTTCATAAGAAAACCCATTACTTTTGAAAATAGACAAAATTTTGAATATCTCTGCTATATGTTGAGATAGGACGCTCATTTCTGCGTCCCTGAACTACAAATGAGGTGCAGAATAAACCCTTAAAATTATGACATCTCGATGTGGGACAACCTGTATATATATATATATATATATATATATATATATATATATATATATATATTTTAATGGGGGTCATTTTCGGTGTCTACGAGGTAGGATCGATAAAGATTGGAAGAAATTTTTCAAAAATTCCGTCATGAGTGCAACCTCAATAGCTACTTTCCTTCGGAGGAAAGTGCTAAAAAAAGGTTTGAGAACTTTTTTTCTAATCCCTTGAATATTTGGTAAATGTTAGCCAATTATCATTACCAATAAACATATTTTCTGTGTTTGTGCTCTATTAGTCCAGGAAAATACACTAGAATAACCCCCAACTCAACCTCCAAATTAAACGTCTTAAGTCAGGCCAAAGTCACCAGAGAGTTTAGAATTTTTTTTTTTTTTTTTTTATGGCGCATCAACTATTTGGCCATTAGCGCCGGGCTATCTATAGGTTGCCACCCTTTTATAATGCCAACAGCACGTGGTCGGTCACCCATTGAGGTACTGACCACGCCCGACGTTGCTTGATCTACGGGAACCGGCGTATTCAACGTGGCTATGGCCGTTGAGTTTAGAATTATCCTGAATTGTTGCCCTGCTGTTGCTGGAGGCCTGGTCCACGCCCGACGTTGCTTGATCTACGGGAACCGGCGTATTCAACGTGGCTATGGCCGTTGAGTTTAGAATTATCCTGAATTTTTGCCCTGCTGTTGTTGGAGGCCTGGTCCACGCCCGACGTTGCTTGATCTACGGGAACCGGCGTATTCAACGTGGCTATGGCCGTTGAGTTTAGAATTATCCTGAATTGTTGCCCTGCTGTTGTTGGAGGCCTGGTCCACGCCCGACGTTGCTTGATCTACGGGAACCGGCGTATTCAACGTGGCTATGGCCGTTGAGTTTAGAATTACCCTGAATTGTTGCCCTGCTGTTGTTGGAGGCCTGGTCCACGCCCGACGTTGCTTGATCTACGGGAACCGGCGTATTCAACGTAGCTATGGCCGTTGAGTTTAGAATTATCCTGAATTGTTGCCCTGCTGTTGTTGGAGGACTGGTCCACGCCCGACGTTGCTTGATCTACGGGAACCGGCGTATTCAACGTGGCTATGGCCGTTGAGTTTAGAATTATCCTGAATTGTTGCCCTGCTGTTGTTGGAGGCCTGGTCCACGCAGGACGTTGCTTGATCTACGGGAACCGGCGTATTCAACGTGGCTATGGCCGTTGAGTTTAGAATTATCCTGAATTGTTGCCCTGCTGTTCTTGGAGGCCTGGTCCACGCCCGACGTTGCTTGATCTACGGGAACCGGCGTATTCAACGTGGCTATGGCCGTTGAGTTTAGAATTATCCTGAATTGTTGCCCTGCTGTTGTTGGAGGCCTGGTCCACGCCCGACGTTGCTTGATCTACGGGAACCGGCGTATTCAACGTGGCTATGGCCGTTGAGTTAAGAATTATCCTGAATTGTTGCCCTGCTGTTGTTGGAGGCCTGGTCCACGCCCGACGTTGCTTGATCTACGGGAACCGGCGTATTCAACGTGGCTATGGCCGTTGAGTTTAGAATTATCCTGAATTGTTGCCCTGCTGTTGTTGGAGGCCTGGTCCACGCCCGACGTTGCTTGATCTACGGGAACCGGCGTATTCAACGTGGCTATGGCCGTTGAGTTTAGAATTATCCTGAATTGTTGCCCTGCTGTTGTTGGAGGCCTGGTCCACGCCCGACGTTGCTTGATCTACGGGAACCGGCGTATTCAACGTGGCTATGGCCGTTGAGTTTAGAATTATCCTGAATTGTTGCCCTGCTGTTGTTGGAGGACTGGTCCACGCCCGACGTTGCTTGATCTACGGGAACCGGCGTATTCAACGTGGCTATGGCCGTTGAGTTTAGAATTATCCTGAATTGTTGCCCTGCTGTTGTTGGAGGCCTGGTCCACGCCCGACGTTGCTTGATCTACGGGAACCGGCGTATTCAACGTGGCTATGGCCGTTGAGTTTAGAATTATCCTGAATTGTTGCCCTGCTGTTGTTGGAGGCCTGGTCCACGCCCGACGTTGCTTGATCTACGGGAACCGGCGTATTCAACGTGGCTAGGGCCGTTGAGTTTAGAATTATCCTGAATTGTTGCCCTGCTGTTGTTGGAGGCCTGGTCCACGCCCGACGTTGCTTGATCTACGGGAACCGGCGTATTCAACGTGGCTATGGCCGTTGAGTTTAGAATTATCCTGAATTGTTGCCCTGCTGTTGTTGGAGGCCTGGTCCACGCCCGACGTTGCTTGATCTACGGGAACCGGCGTATTCAACGTGGCTATGGCCGTTGAGTTTAGAATTATCCTGAATTGTTGCCCTGCTGTTGTTGGAGGCCTGGTCCACGCCCGACGTTGCTTGATCTACGGGAACCGGCGTATTCAACGTGGCTAGGGCCGTTGAGTTTAGAATTATCCTGAATTGTTGCCCTGCTGTTGTTGGAGGCCTGGTCCACGCCCGACGTTGCTTGATCTACGGGAACCGGCGTATTGAACGTGGCTATGGCCGTTGAGTTTAGAATTATCCTGAATTGTTGCCCTGCTGTTGTTGGAGGCCTGGTCCACGCCCGACGTTGCTTGATCTACGGGAACCGGCGTATTCAACGTGGCTATGGCCGTTGAGTTTAGAATTATCCTGAATTGTTGCCCTGTTGTTGTTGGAGGCCTGGTCCACGCCCGACGTTGCTTGATCTACGGGAACCGGCGTATTCAACGTGGCTATGGCCGTTGAGTTTAGAATTATCCTGAATTGTTGCCCTGCTGTTGTTGGAGGCCTGGTCCACGCCCGACGCTGCTTGATCTACGGGAACCGGCGTATTCAACGTGGCTATGGCCGTTGAGTTTAGAATTATCCTGAATTGTTGCCCTGCTGTTGTTGGAGGCCTGGTCCACGCCCGACGTTGCTTGATCTACGGGAACCGGCGTATTCAACGTGGCTAGGGCCGTTGAGTTTAGAATTATCCTGAATTGTTGCCCTGCTGTTGTTGGAGGCCTGGTCCACGCCCGACGTTGCTTGATCTACGGGAACCGGCGTATTCAACGTGGCTATGGCCGTTGAGTTTAGAATTATCCTGAATTGTTGCCCTGCTGTTGTTGGAGGCCTGGTCCACGCCCGACGTTGCTTGATCTACGGGAACCGGCGTATTCAACGTGGCTATGGCCGTTGAGTTTAGAATTATCCTGAATTGTTGCCCTGCTGTTGTTGGAGGCCTGGTCCACGCCCGACGTTGCTTGATCTACGGGAACCGGCGTATTCAACGTGGCTAGGGCCGTTGAGTTTAGAATTATCCTGAATTGTTGCCCTGCTGTTGTTGGAGGCCTGGTCCACGCCCGACGTTGCTTGATCTACGGGAACCGGCGTATTCAACGTGGCTATGGCCGTTGAGTTTAGAATTATCCTGAATTGTTGCCCTGCTGTTGTTGGAGGCCTGGTCCACGCCCGACGTTGCTTGATCTACGGGAACCGGCGTATTCAACGTGGCTATGGCCGTTGAGTTTAGAATTATCCTGAATTGTTGCCCTGCTGTTGTTGGAGGCCTGGTCCACGCCCGACGTTGCTTGATCTACGGGAACCGGCGTATTCAACGTGGCTATGGCCGTTGAGTTTAGAATTATCCTGAATTGTTGCCCTGCTGTTGTTGGAGGCCTGGTCCACGCCCGACGTTGCTTGATCTACGGGAACCGGCGTATTCAACGTGGCTATGGCCGTTGAGTTTAGAATTATCCTGAATTGTTGCCCTGCTGTTGTTGGAGGCCTGGTCCAAGCAGGACGTTGCTTGATCTACGGGAACCGGCGTATTCAACGTGGCTATGGCCGTTGAGTTTAGAATTATCCTGAATTGTTGCCCTGCTGTTGTTGGAGGCCTGGTCCAAGCAGGACGTTGCTTGATCTACGGGAACCGGCGTATTCAACGTGGCTATGGCCGTTGAGTTTAGAATTATCCTGAATTGTTGCCCTGCTGTTGTTGGAGGCCTGGTCCACGCCCGACGTTGCTTGATCTACGGGAACCGGCGTATTCAACGTGGCTATGGCCGTTGAGTTTAGAATTATCCTGAATTGTTGCCCTGCTGTTGTTGGAGGCCTGGTCCACGCCCGACGTTGCTTGATCTACGGGAACCGGCGTATTCAACGTGGCTATGGCCGTTGAGTTTAGAATTATCCTGAATTGTTGCCCTGCTGTTGTTGGAGGCCTGAATATTCATATAACAGACATTTTATAATAAATCCGATCGTTATAGCGATCATTTAACGATAACTGGCCAAGGTGGAAATGCAGAAATAAGTAAGAGGGTATTATTAGGTTCTTGACAAGACATTTTTTTTTTTTTAGTAATTAATACGTTTATTAAACATCTGTACATTTTAAAGTACATTAATTGAGTTTGCTCACAATTTAAATCATAGTATATACAGAATTGATTAATAAAACTGACAAAATAATAGAAAAAAAAGATATATAGGTACATATATATATATATATAATAATAAATTAAATATATATATATATATATATATATATATATATATAAATGATTAAATAAAAATAATTAAATAAAAACAAGTAAATGAAGTCCGACTCGCAGGAACTGCGTCATCTTAGCGCGGTTACGTACATCTCGAAGAAGTGGAATAGATTAGCATCACAAATCACAGGAAACTGACAGTAGCCAACATACACAGAAGCGGATAATTCTTAATCTGTATAAGTCAATACAATTATGTACTGAAAACGTACTTATTCTTCGACTACTGCTGAGAAGGCTCTATTCTAAACAACCAAAAAATAACAAAATATTTGTTTTACTAGCAAATTCTGTTATAATCAACTGTAAATATGTGCTTCATGGCGAATAAAATTCCATTCTGTCGTGGGTAAATCTTTCTATAAAATAAGAAATAACGATAACTTCAGTTGGAGGCTATGAGGAAGGTTATATAGACAGCAGAATTCAAAACAAATTATGCATACGTCATCATGATTAGCCACAGCCATCTTGATTACCACAGCCACTCCAAACTTATTAACAATACCTTTCACCGTTTTTAGCTTATGTTACTAGAATACTAATTTTACTGATAAATGCAATTTAAAACAAGACACAACCAATTAAAAAGTGAGATGAACAAAGAGAAAACCCCTTTCAAAACAACAAAACAAACATTTTTTAAGTTTTAAGCGCTTATATCTCTGATTCAAGTTGCCCCATCGAATATTTCTTCAGAAGCTTTTTTGTAGAGAATTTAGTAAGCTTTCGAATGGTTGCCTTCCACTTACCACAATTTTACAACCGTTATCGAGATATTTACGAAAAATGTATGAAGATCCGAAAACTTTTCATGTCTATTAATAAAATATTTTTTTTCGCATACTTCCTTCACTCCAAATATAACCAAAATTTAAACATCTTAGTTGAGATTAATTTCCAAATTGTAGAAAATATTTCAATTGAATCCCGCGATTCTAAGTACTCACAAAAATATAATGACTTACAAAAACATTGATTCCACTTTTCTCAGAAATGGTTAAAGATCGCCTTAAAAATGGTTTCATTCGTTTTCTTATGTTAAGAAACCTATAAAATAAGTACCTGCAAGCATATAAACTCAAAAACGTGAGCGTTACGATTTTTTTTGCGCGAATTTCGCCCAAACACTATCTTCCAGTGGGCAGATTCTGCTGGTTAACGAACTTGACCTTTCAAATTAGACGACAGATTTTTGTACCACATTTCGTCAAAATCGGACGATTTTTGAGCTTGCTAGAGAGCGAACAGACAAGCATATATATATATATATATATATATATATATATATATACAAATTTGAGCCACCTATATTTTCGTGATCTATAGGGTCTGAAACGTAAAAGTTTCTAGTCGGCACTTCCGGATTGCGTCATGAGCAACCTCATAAGCGGGTTCTCCCTATGGAGATAGGGAGTAACCGCGCTAAAATGAAACATTAGTAAGAAATAATGATAATAACACTTATGGAAGGAGCCAATCAATATTGGCACTTCCTAATTTGGAATATATTTCTTATCCTTTAGTGAGTTAGCTGCTTACGAGGCCAATGTCTCTTGAGCCTTCTGGGCGGGTTTTTGGGGTGGGTTTGGGAGGAAAGTGTTTGTGCTCTGGGATTGGAATGAAAAGACAATTTGGAATGAAAGGTTAGGAAACGGGATTTTGCCAGTTCTTGAATGAAAGGAATGCCTGTATTCTCTGTATGTTAGAAGTTGTATTTGTTCCCCAGAGTTCAAGTCCGTAAGTCCAAATAGTTTGGATAATGGTTTTGTATACAATGAGTTTGTTGTGTATTGTCAGTTTTGATGAATGCCCCAGTAGCCGTCGTAAGAGTGCGTATCTCCTGTTCAGTTCCTGTCTTTTCAGTCGGGTGAGTGGGCTCCAAGTGAGTCTACTGTCCCAGTAATAATCAGAGGTAGCGCACCTCGTTGGTTCGTGGCTGAATATGACGACTGGTGGGCAGGCTCTCTTATTGAGTGTGAATGTAATTTGGCAGCATTTTTGAGGATTCACCTTAATTTTCCACTTGTTGCACCAGTGCTCGATAGACTCCAGATGTTCTTGTAGATGACGGGAAGCAGTTACAGGATTAGGAGAAGAAGAAAAAATGGCTGTATCATCAGCATAGGTGGTTAAGTGAGTGCTGGGATGGGTAGGGATGTCTGCGGTGTTTAAAAGGTAAAGCAGGAGACCAAGAATACTTCCCTGTGGTACCCCGGAGGAAATGGGATGGGAACTGGACAGTGAGGAACCAGATCTTAATTGGAAAGAGCGGTTTGATAGGTAGGACTGTAGGACTAGGAAATATGTGTGAGGAAGTATGCGATTTACTTTGTATAATGACCCCGGGTGCCAAACACGATTGACCGCTTGGGCGACTTCGAGAAAGGCACTCGTGCAGTAGTTTCTACGACAAGACATTAAGTGTCTAAAACTTGGCCAAATACTATGATATAATAACTTTCATAGGCAAACTATTTTTGGGATGGGGCTGGAACTTAGTCTCTTTTTTCAACGTTAGTTTTTTTTAGAGGATATATATATATATATATATATATATATATATATATATATATATATATATATATATATATATATAAATCACATTTTCGTCTCTTTCTTCCTTCCTAAAAATAAGGTCCATGTAAGATTTTTGATAGAGCGATCTCGAGCTTAGGATACTGTCAGTTACCTGTTGCGGTGACAAAGTTCTTGCTTCGTTTTGAGATTTTTAGGGGTTTACTTTTTTACAAATTATTTAGGCAAAACATTAGCTATTTATATTCTATGATAGATATCCAATGTATAAGAACGGAATAGCGATAAGATGACGCAGTTCCTGTTAGTCGAACCTTTTACGTAATTAGTTTGTACAAAAACTGCTGCGATAGTTTTAGTTATAAAGTCAGAACACTAAAAGAATGAACAACTTTTAAACATGAACGGCTATAATTAGTTTGTACAAAAACTGCTGCGATAGTTTTAGTTATAAAGTCAGAACACTAAAAGAATGAACAACTTTTAAACATGAACGGCTATAATTAGTTTGTACAAAAACTGCTGCGATAGTTTTAGTTATAAAGTCAGAACACTAAAAGAATGAACAACTTTTAAACATGAACGGCTATAATTAGTTTGTACAAAAACTGCTGCGATAGTTTTAGTTATAAAGTCAGAACACTAAAAGAATGAACAACTTTTAAACATGAACGGCTATAATTAGTTTGTACAAAAACTGCTGCGATAGTTTTAGTTATAAAGTCAGAACACTAAAAGAATGAACAACTTTTAAACATGAACGGCTATAATTAGTTTGTACAAAAACTGCTGCGATAGTTTTAGTTATAAAGTCAGAACACTAAAAGAATGAACAACTTTTAAACATGAACGGCTATAATTAGTTTGTACAAAAACTGCTGCGATAGTTTTAGTTATAAAGTCAGAACACTAAAAGAATGAACAACTTTTAAACATGAACGGCTATAATTAGTTTGTACAAAAACTGCTGCGATAGTTTTAGTTATAAAGTCAGAACACTAAAAGAATGAACAACTTTTAAACATGAACGGCTATAATTAGTTTGTACAAAAACTGCTGCGATAGTTTTAGTTATAAAGTCAGAACACTAAAAGAATGAACAACTTTTAAACATGAACGGCTATAATTAGTTTGTACAAAAACTGCTGCGATAGTTTTAGTTATAAAGTCAGAACACTAAAAGAATGAACAACTTTTAAACATGAACGGCTATAATTAGTTTGTACAAAAACTGCTGCGATAGTTTTAGTTATAAAGTCAGAACACTAAAAGAATGAACAACTTTTAAACATGAACGGCTATAATTAGTTTGTACAAAAACTGCTGCGATAGTTTTAGTTATAAAGTCAGAACACTAAAAGAATGAACAACTTTTAAACATGAACGGCTATAATTAGTTTGTACAAAAACTGCTGCGATAGTTTTAGTTATAAAGTCAGAACACTAAAAGAATGAACAACTTTTAAACATGAACGGCTATAATTAGTTTGTACAAAAACTGCTGCGATAGTTTTAGTTATAAAGTCAGAACACTAAAAGAATGAACAACTTTTAAACATGAACGGCTATAATTTTTCGCTGATGAAATAACTTGTGATAATTTGCTGAAATCTTTGGCGATAAATTTCTCTGTTTACTTAAGTATTTCACGCCTGAAAGTAAATAGCTTCTATAAGTAAACAAGTCGATAAATTTCATCGAACCAACAAAGAAACGAATGTCTGCTGACTTTTTTTCTTTTTTTTTACTTCTCTCGAGTCTAGGTTTTGGTATTGCTATATTTCTCTGAGGGTGAGAGGGGGGAGTGGTCGGGAAGGCATTTGTATTGAATTTATCAGCAATTCAATTCCACGGGGGGAGGGGGGGGTTGGAGAAATGGAGCAAGGAAGAGCCATCTTGCTTTTAAATTATCTTAGAATTTCATCAGGTATTCTCTTGACATCTGATCTTCTCAGTGCACGATCATATCTTCTGTTTCTCTATCGTATCATCAAACATAAAAACTTGACAGACATTTTAACGAAGAATATATATTTATACTGGCTGAATAGCAGTGCTGCATCACGGCAGATAAGTAGTTATATTATTGCGTTAAATAATGTATGTCATTTGGAAACACCCATGATTTTTGCGAGCATTACCAAGAAGTGCTTTGACTGGGTCAAAATGAACGCTACTACATAATTGTGTGCAGTTTATTATAGCACGGTTCCCGTCATACTGTAAGTTATTCATCAATTCATAAGTAATCTTAGTATAATATTTCTTGACATCAACAAACAGGTAACCTAGAGATAAACCTTCATCTACATATAGGTTAGCAGTTCAACCAGTGCAGGTTTAAATTCGTTGTCAATAATAAATGTACGCTAAAATTTAAAAATTTATTTTTCCAAGAAATCATTTGGAAACACCCATTACATTTGCGAGCATTACCAAGAAGTGTTCTGACAGGAGAGGTGTTCTGGGGGGGGGGGATATTATTACCTCGGATGGACCATCACCAGGTATAGCGTAAACTCTATGAGGGACAAAATCACAGTTTATTTCTAGTAATTCAACGTCTTCAATCATAGTTGAAATGAACCACAAATAAAAATAATATTATGAAATAGATGGTAACAGCTGACCTGTTATCGTCCTAGCAACGCATGCTGCCTAGGCTTGCCTGCTCTAACAAACAAAAAATTCAAACCTCTCTAAAAATACTTAAAAATCTGAATATCAAAAAATCCTTTCTTAGTAAGTATTTACGTTTTAAACGCAGTTTCCATGCCAAAATTTCAAAAAATTTCTATCCAGTGGTTTGGGCTGAGCGATGATATGCCAGTGAGTGAGTGGTATTTAAAATATATGTATATATATATATATATATATATATATATATATATATATATATATATATGTATAAACACTAGAATCTGTTTGTCCACCTGTTTGTTCCTTATACAAATCCACACCGTTTGACCAATTTTGACCAAACTTGGCACACAGGTAGGCTTGATACCGGAAATCTCCTAGGCTAGGTGAAAATAGTCAAATTTCAAAATTTGGTCAAAAGGTCAAAAGTTTTGTTGAAGAAAAATTGGCTAGACTGAACCATTCAGATTCTGACGGTCATTTTGAATCGAAAGCCATTTCGAATAATGTTTTAAAATTTATTTTTTTAATGTTCTTGATAAGTAGAATAACTTGAACTCATTGATGACTTTACATCATTATATAATCATGTAATGCAGTTTATTTCAATTTTATATCAACAGTCACTGTCTAACTAAGGAGTACTGGCCTTTCTTTGATAAGAGATATCTTACTCGCAGGCTGCGGTGCTGGCCTCTGTCGGCTGCTTTATGAATTACCTGACAGATAAATACAAATTCACACCGTTTGACGGATTTTGACGTAACTGGGTAAACAGGTAGATATTTATACGGGGAGTGTGATAGGCAGAAAGTAGGTGTAGCATGGCACGCCGGGTGAAAGCTAGTCACAGATAAAATTATAGGGGTGTGAAAAATCGGTCATCAAATTCAATTTTAAACGATTTCAAGACCGATTTTCAGCGGATTTTTTAATAGAAATGGAGGAATTGTTCACTATTTTTGAAAATAATAATATTTCTTAAAAATTCTGCATACTTTACTAGATAATGACTTCTTCTTTCAAAATAATTTTAGATTTTGGTTCTAGATTAAAAATTGTCACTAGATGAGTATCGCCCGTTCGGGTTTCCGTCAGACTTTTTTTAAAACTTTAACATCCCACACTTATGACATAAAGAATTAAGAATTTTATAAAGAACTAGCTGTTACCCAGTGTGCCATGCTACAACTACTTCCTGCCTATGACTCTCCCCTTATCAAGATCTACCTGTATTCCGAGTTACGTCAAAATCGGTCAAACGGTGTGAATTTGTATATTTCTGTCAAGTAATTCATAAAGCAGCCGACAGAGGCCAGCACCGCTGCCTGCGAGTAAGATATCTCTTATCAAAGAAAGGCCAGCACTCCTTAGTTAGACAGTGACTGTTGATATAAAATTTAAATAATCTGCATTACATGATTATATAATGATGTAAAGTCATCAATGAATTCGAGTTATTCTAATTATCAAGAACATTAACAATTAAATTTGAGACATTATGCAAAATGGGGGGTCTCCCGTGGTCTAGTGGCTAGCGCGCTAGATTCATAAGCGGGAGATGGTGGGTTCGATCCCCACCGGCGCCAGAAATTTTCTCATCTCAGGGCTCGCTGAGAAAATTCCTGGCTGCACCCTGGACGTCGGCGCTAATGGCCAAGATTTATGTCGATGCGCCGTAAAAAAAAAAAAAAAAAAAAAAAAAAAAATTATGCAAAATGGCTGTCGATTCAAAATGGCCAGAATCTGAATGGTTCAGTGTAGCCAATTTTTCTTGAACAAAACTTTTGACCTTTGGCCAAATTTTGAAATTTGACTATTTTGACCTAGCCTAGAAGATTTCCCGTATCAAACGGTGTGAATTTGTGTAAGAAACAAACATACAGACAGACAGCTGAAAGACCTTTTTCACCTTGCCTAGTGCATTCCCCGGACCAAGGACTACCTGTGTGCCAAGTTTGGTCAAAATCGGTCATACGGTGTCGATTTGTATAAGAAAAAAACAGACAAACAGAAAAACGGACAAACAGACTAACAGACAGACACATGATTTATATATATATAGATTAAGAATCGCATAAGGTAGTATAACCCTTTAAGCTTATGTGTAATTTCGTTTTTTACAAATTATAATATTATCCGCTAAACTGCATTAGACAATTTATTTATTAATAACGAGAATTCGATCCAACTGGAGTGTCATTCAATTGGCTCACAAGAAAAAAGAAGCCATATATTTCAAATGTCTAAACAAGTCCTCGTGGATTGGAAAAGGATTGTTATTGGAATGTGGCGATGAGATTGGAGAAGATTGGATGGGCTGAGAGCAACCAGCCGTGTGATTTGTCGATTCTAACTTGTCAGGATCGAGGAGCAGCTATCGATAGTTCGTATATACATCCCCTGCATTCTTAGGAATCGATATCTCTTATATGTAGATGGCGTGAGGAATATATCTGCTATCAGCTCGGCTCTTCTTAGTGTGGCCGGAAAGAAGATTTTGACGAAAGATGACCAATTTCCACATACAAAGGACATGCGCGTTGAAAAAAAGGAAAAACCGCGACATTGACAAAAAACATTAACTTTATTTGATTAATTTTTTTATTAACTCCTTAAAACCTTACAGAATATTTACTAACTATAGACTTTGAGAAAGCATTAATTAACCCGGTAAAGGTAGCGCTTACCCAAAGGTCGATTTAGGTAGCACTTCGTAATTGAGACGAAGGTGCTTAATTTTGCTTTAAACAGAACCATATCACTTTGTAAATGCAATATTGTAATTTTATAATCTTCTCAACAATAAGTTTCACATAATATTTCACTTTTTACGCTTATGTCATTCTAAAAACAAATAAATTTCAATTTTGTTTTACCAGTTGGCCATGAAGAGGTATAAGTTATCGCCGTCTACTAAGAGGCTTCGAGGTTTTTAGTTTGTACTAGTTATGACTGTCTACTAAGAGGCTTCGAGGTTTTTAGTTTGTACTAGTTATGACTGTCTACTAAGAGGCTTCGAGGTTTTTAGTTTGTACTAGTTATGACTGTCTACTAAGAGGCTTCGAGGTTTTTAGTTTGTACTAGTTATGACTGTCTACTAAGAGGCTTCGAGGTTTTTAGTTTGTACTAGTTATGACTGTCTACTAAGAGGCTTCGAGGTTTTTAGTTTGTACTAGTTATGACTGTCTACTAAGAGGCTTCGAGGTTTTTAGTTTGTACTAGTTATGACTGTCTACTAAGAGGCTTCGAGGTTTTTAGTTTGTACTAGTTATGACTGTAAATCATAAAACTATCTATTCCCGCAATATTCAATATGTTGTAAAAAAGAAAACATAAAGACCATCGCTTTGTCATACGGGTGCATTTATTATCGGAGCACATTCATTCAAAAACTCTACCTTTAGTACTGTTGCATACAGTAACAATGTCTGATTTTTGGTTTTGGTCCTCTAATGAAGCGTTTTGATGTATACTAGAAACTAGTAACACTGTTTTATTTTCTTTGGTTTCAAAGAATTAAAAATAAATAAAATGAACATGCATGGTATAAAGTATTGCTCCAACAGGTAAAATTAGCCTTCAAGACAGATAATTGTTATTAAAGAGTTAGTTTTCGACATTTTTACGAACATTGAATAGGCTTCTAAAGGTAGCACTTAGTTTCCAAGACTAACGGAAAAAAGTCCGATTCGCAGGAACTGCGTCATCTTAGCGCGGTTCCGTTCTTATCTTTAGTGTTTATAAAGGCATAAAATAGAAGCAGTTATTACTTTGTTTAGATCAATAGCGAAACACCTATCCAAATGAAATCTCAAACAAACCAGTCTTGAAAGGTCTTGATTTACAATCTTACCTGTATGGGTCCGCTATCCCATAAGTCGGGCAGAAAGGCCTCCACTCAGAGGCATTTGGAAAGCGTTGGGATCTCTCTCTCTTTGAACGCTACATTTTTAACAATAAATTCATCTTCTTATTTTACTTAATCTATTTTATTGTCAAATACATTATCCGACTAAAAGCAATTTAAAAATAACAAGGAATAAAACAGGCAAAAAGAACAGTTCAAATAAACGAAATCAACTACTTTAAAGTTTTAACACTTATTTCTCCGATTGACATCGCCTAATTAAAACTTTCTTTAGAACCTTTTTTGTAGAGCATTTAGTAAGCTTTCGAATGGTAACCTTCTGCTTCCCAAGATTGACAACGGTTTTCGAGATACTAACGAAAGTTACAAAGTTACCAAAACTTTTCTTGTCTGTTAATAAAATATTTTATTCTAACCCTTTCTTTTCTCCAAACGTAACCAAAATTTGAACATATAAGTGTTGATGAAATTCGAACATGCAGAAAATGTTTCAACTGAATCCCATAATTCTAAGTACCAAAATCAAAGACAAAAAGAACAGTTCGAATAAGCGAATTCAATTACTTTAAAGGTTTAAGCACTTATTTCTCCGATTGACATCGCCTAATCAAAACTTTCATTAGAACCATTTTTGTAGAGCATTTAGTAATCTTTCTAATGGTGATCTTACATTTCACAAGATTCTCAACCTTTTTCGAAATATTAAGGAAAGTATACAAAGTTACCAAAATGTTTTATGTCTGTTTTCGTACCAAATTTCATCACAATCGGACCATTAGGGAAGCCAGAAATGAGCGAACAGACAAATATATATATATATATATATATATATATATATATATATATATATATATATATAAATATATAAACATATATATATATACAAATTTGAACCACTGTTATTTTCGGTCTCTAGGGGTTCTGAAACGCGAAATTTTCTAGTCGGCACTTCCGGATTGTTTCATTGTATCCACCTTATAAGCGGGGTTCCTCCCTATGGGGGAGGGAGGAACCGCCCTAAAATATATATGAGGTAGAGTTGGTCTTGCCGACATCGTTACTTGAGAAAAATAAATGGAATAATTGACTTCCCTATTAAAAACAAATCTTGACCTTACAGCATCTAGTGTTTTTACTATGAGGTGGTAGAACTCCTAGTAATTGGGCCATCTAGTGGTGGGGGGTCGACTGTAAATCACACAAGTATGCGGACTCTTCGTCGTCTCGACGAGTCCTGTCTTTCCCGGGTTAACTAAGATTTATTGAGAAGGAAATACATACGGGGATGATACCAGTAAGTATCCTACTAACGCACCAGCGTTAGTATCTTAACACTTAACAATCTATCTATGTCCAAAAAAAATGGCATTTTGTTCCACTGTGGGACGTGCCCAAATGTTGAAACATCATGAACAAAACATGATTGAGGCAATGGTGGCGGCTGTTATTATTATTAATTATTTTGTCGGTTTAATATAAAACATGATTGAATAATTGCAAGAAATACGACTGTGAATTATTTTAGTGCCAACTTTTCAATTTTTTTAAAAAGTAATTTTTTATAGCAAGATAGTGTAAAGGACTGATTAGCAAGGAGGGGATTTAAAGGAGTAAATTATGGGGGAAATATTTTAGGGAAGCGGAAATTCCTTTCAAAATTATAATTTACACTGAGGTTTCTATTACATACATAAATGTCATAAAACATCGCTAAGATGAGAAAAAAGGTTGAGTGAGAGAAGGGCAGCTAGATAGAGTTATCAGATATCATTTGTGGAGATTAGAGAGTAATTTGGAACTGACCTACCTCTCATCGCCATCTCGGCCAAGACCTCAGAAACGGGCGTGGACTCTGCCCCGTGGGAGCTCTTTATACCCTTTTTACCCCACCCCTGCTTTAGCACGTGGCTGGGAATCATACAAATCAGCCACGTGCAGTTCCAACAACCCAAACGCAACGTTTGCGGATTCGTGGTTCTCACATCTCTAGAAATTGACAACCAAACTATTCTCTCATCCTTATTCACTTAACAAAGACAAACATACATTTAGCACAAAAATAGTGTCTCAATCCAATATTTTCGCAAGGTTTCAACTATTACAACTATAAAAGGCTGATGGGCCTCGTGCGTTCTGTCGCTACACTTTGTATTATGCCTTACCTAGTGTTAAATATTCGTTAGGCAGTAGTTATGTAGAATACAACCGATTATAACTTGTCCCTATCAAAATCTGCTTTACTATTTATCTGATAAGAATCAACGTGTGAAAAACATATTTGAGATACGACTTTCACAAAGTTAATAATAATGTGAGCGTTTTAGAATGTACATAAGTCAGCGGTACGTGAGGCCCTTTTTCCCTTTGACTTATACAGAAGTCATCGGTAGACAAAGCCCAGCCACCTCTCGACTGTTGGAACAGTCAATGTTCTAGAAAGGATTATTACTGTACAGGGTCTCACAAAAATAATGGTCATCTCCTGGCCAGATGATTCTCCAATGCGAGATCGGAAAAAAATAACCCCCATACTAACCCCCGCAGAATTGACCTTGAAATGTTATTCAAGGTCAATTTTTTGTTATTGCATATTACGAATCTTCGAGTCATGAGGAAGAAAAAAGTCCTACTCGCAGGAACTGCGTCATCATGGAGCGGTTCCGTTCTTATAACTAGTCTCATTTGGAAAGATTAAAATAGAAACAGTTATTAATTTGGTTCGACCTTTCTTGAAATGGTTTATGGTCTTACCTGGATAGGTCGGACAACCCCATAAAGACCCCCGCATAAAGGCAGTTGAAAATAGTCAAAAGGCGTTTTCGAATGTCTCTCTTGGAAAGCTATATTTCTAACAATCAATATATTTTTTCCATATTTCACTTAACCTGTTTTATTGTCTTATACATTCTACAACTATAAGCAATAAAAAAATAACAAGGAATAAAAACAGACAAAAAGAACCGTTCGAATAAACGAAATCTTGAAGTAATTGATTTCGTTTATTCGAACGGTTCTTTACGCACTTATTTCTCCGACCGATATCGCCAACGCGTTATAATATATAATAGTCGCGCTAACGTTCGCTGGTTAACGAACCTGACCTTTTAAATTAGGCTAAAGATTTTTGTCGCAAATTTCATCAAAATCGGACCATTACTCGCTGAGCTAGACCGCGAACAGACAAATATATATATATATATATATATATATATATATATATATATATATATATATATCCCGGATTCCGTCATGAGGTCACCCTTATAAGTGGGGTTCCTCCCTATGGAGGGAGGGAGGAACCGCGCTAAAAAGTCCACGGCACCATAGGTCAGAATTGATTCTTCATGGTGAAAATATCCATTAAATTTTGCGGGGGTCAAAATAGGGGTTATTTTTTCCGATCTTGCATTGGAGAATTATCAGGCTAACGGATGATCATTATTTTTTAGACATCCTGTACACTGTAATATCCTATCACCACAGTCAGGACTGCCCAGAAATGGGTTTAGAGTGTTGAAAAATCAGTATTTATGATGAAGAGCGTTTAGGACGTCCAGTTAATTTTAATAACAACTTTCTTCAAAATCTTAAAGACTCTGAGCCGCGTTTAACAGTGGATCAGATTGTAGAAAGTGTACAGTACTCATGTAGAATAGACCCGATTATAACTTCATCCTATCGAAACCTGGTTTCCTATAGATAACAATTATCAAGAGATAAAATGATTCCAGATACGACTTTTACGAACTTAATTATAATGTAAGCGTGTTAGAATGTAAAAAAAAATTATCTGATAGATATAATCTTTTAGAATAAAAATAACATATCAATTTCACATGTTTTATGCATATAATGGCTGTGATATACAGGGAGAGAGGATAACCGTGTAGTTTGGATAAGGGAGGTTCTGTGTATATTTAATCATTTAATGGAAATCCCGAGTCATTTCCTTTTAATATTTGATGGATATACTAAAATCTGTTTAGAGAATCCATACATCTCTTCGGCCTCCAATAATCAGCTAATGTATTTGGATAAAATAAAGCGCGTCACTATGGCCTATTTGATTCGAGAGGTCAGTTGATTCGGGTTCTCCGTCCATTTATATATATCATTTGAATATTTTAATTTTTCAAATTATATTTAATTTCATCAAAATAATTAGTTAAAAAGAGTTTTTAATAAATGTTTTTTTTTCAGATAAAAAGTAAACCTCACAGAAACTGCGTCATCATAGCTAAAATTTATATGTAATAATAGCCTTTTAAATGCCATATTGCCACGGCGCACAGTGGGGCTTAACCGATTTCAATGTTTTTTTGTTTTTTTTGTTTTTTTTAATGTAAGCTAATAAAATTTAAAAGAACCTTGTTTACCATAGTCAGTTTTTTTTTTCTTTTTTCCTCTTGTTTTTTAAATTACCTGTAAAGAAGTTAAATTCACGCAGTTTTACAAAAAAAAAAAAAAAAAAAAAATAATGTCATTTCTCACCTAACTTAATATCAACACTTATATCGTTAAAATTAAACATCGAGATCCTGATTAGACTGACTTGAAATCATACTGACACATCCCTCAATCATAAAAACATAGACACGGTGCCCATCTTTTAATTCTACCCATATCAAGTGATGGGTAGAATTAAAGTTATTAATTATTATTCTATTAATCTATTAGAACTGAAATCACTTATTTATAGAGAAATAGGAAATTATTTCCTCGTGATGCGTCCACCACTGGCCAAATAAATTCCGCGTGACCGGTTAAATCTATATGTGTTTTTTTTTTTAATTTATTGAATATTTACAATCTGTATACATATAATACAATCAAGAAATACATGTCTCATAAACTATTGCACATGGAAGAACAGAAGGGAGAAGGCAGCCATTGCTGACACTCCCTAAAGAATAGATAATGTTTTTAAGTGTTACAGTTGCTCTCTAGGCCACTTCCTTTTCAGGCGTCTTGGGGGATTGGAAGGGATCGGATCTGTGGAAAGGGATTGGGCAAGGGGATTGGGATGAAAGGATAGCTTGGAATGAAAAGTGGAGAATCGGGTTTTAGCTAATTCAGCGACAAAGGGAATTTCCAGGTCTCGGTGGATGTTATTATTGTTGACGTAGAAGGGGAGCTATATGTGTTTTTCGGATATCTACTATATATTTGTCAAATATCACTCACTCACTGACCTATCATCGCCCAGCCCAAACTACTCGACAGAAAAATTTGACATTTTGCAAGGAAACTCCCTTTAGCATGAAAACACTCGCTAAGAAAGGGATTTATGATGTTCGAATTTTTAAGTATTTGTAGAGGGGTTTGAAGTTTTAGTTGGTTAGAGCAGGCAAGCCTAGGCAGCCTGCGTTGCTAGGACGATAACAGAACAGCTGTTATTGTACTGTATCTATTTCATAGTATTATTTTGAATTGAGGTTAATTTCAACTATGATGGCTGTCCTTGAATATCTACAAATAAACTGTGATTTTGTCCCTCATAGAGTTTACGCTATACCTGGTGATGGTCCATCCGAAGTAATAATATCCCGAACCCTTGAACAGCCTCCTCACCCATCAGAACACTTCTTGGTCATGCTCGCAAATATAATAGGTGTTTCCAAATGACATCTTGGAAATATACATTTTTAAATTTTAACATCCAATTATTATTGACAGCGAATTTTAACCTGTACTGGTATAACCCCTGTTACTGGTAACCTATAGATAACGGGTTATCTCTAGGTTATCCGTTTCTTGACACTGGTCCGTAGAGCCACAGTGTCAAGAAACATTATACTTTGATTACTTATCAATTGATGAATAACATAAAGTATGACGGGAACTGTGCTATAATAAACTGCACAAAATTATATAGTAGCGTTAGTTTCGATGATACATTATTCAACGCAATAAAATGAAGAGCTTAGTATCAAAGTTGGACAACTCCACTTTTGCTTTTATTACAGGAGAGGCAAAAAACCATATCTACTATATTGATGTCAGTGTCATGGTGATTTTTTTATATGTTATTCTTGTAGGCCTCAGAAACATTATTTCAAAGGCACTACAAAATTATATAAGTATTAAGGCCGTAATTACACTTTAAATAGTGGAGTTGTCCATGTTTGAAACCAAGTCTTGGAGTTGTCTGTTTTTGAAACCAAAGGGAGCCATTTTAAAATTGAAACTATCCTGTTTTGAAACCAAACAAATATGAATTTGGTATGCTCGAGGGTGTTTTAATATAATGTAATTATCTCTAATGTATTAAATCAAAATTACATAGTTAAAAATTACATGAAAAATGTTATTTAAATACAGTTTGACAAAACTGAAATGAAACTAAATTATCCTTATTTTATTAAGTTTAGAAAAAAAGTGGTACTTAGCTATCCTCTTCGCACAGTTTTACCTATAACTACATGTATTGAAGTGGCTGTGCTATAATTTTCATCGCCGTACTCAGCCATACCTGTGCACAGCTAATAAAATAAAGTTATCAATTAGCGATGCGATTATTTGATGAAAAACGAGTTAACCATTATTATTTTCTGCAGAGAGTTGTTGAAACGTTTTTAATAGCAAATAACTGAACATTAACGGTGAGATCTATCTAATATCTAGTGTGAAACTGTCAATATTTATTTGTTATAAGCGAAAATTTAAATAAAGAGGAATATGTCGAGAACAGTTACCAGTACCACATTAGCTGTTAATTTATTCACCTGAGGTCTTGAAAATATATTTGGAAGAATACATAGCTCTACCATTTGAGTAAAGTATGAATATTTTAAATTAAATACCGGCTGTTTTTCACGGTTGTTGTTATATAAAGCCCGTTTATTAATAAAATAATTATTCTGTTGGAAGGTGGTCTCATTCGACTCGGCACAAAAGAAATTCTTCAAAAATCATAGCTAAATCAGAAAGATTCAAGTACCTAGAGGTTTTGTCCCACAATCCTGCATTCGGAACCACGGTATGCCGGATAACAGCTCGTTATTAATAAGAATTATCGCCAAATGCACTTATTACAAGTAACTATAAACATTCAGCCATGATGGATTTGCAATGCATGTTGGGAGCAGATTGCATGAATGCAAGCTTCTCATTGGCTACTGATGGAGTTGTCATTTTTTGAAACCAAACTATGTTGGAATTGTCCATATTTTGATTCTGAACGGTTGAAATAAACGCTATTTTACCTATTTTCTGCCCGTTTTTAATGAAAAGCAGTTGTAAAATCGAATGCAGCATAAAAATCCACTTAAGAATCGACAAAAATCTCAAAACTGAAAAAAATGGAGTTGTCCAACTTTGATACTAAGCTCCTCAAATAACTACTTATCTGCCGTGACGAATCACGGGTAGCTAGCACATTTATAAAGCTAAAACTAGTGTATCTGGTATCGGGAACAGATTGTTGTATTCTTTTAAAGAAATAAATAAATTTGAAAAAAAAAAAAAAAAAAAAAAAAAAAACTCTCTGATAATTAAAAGGTAGTGTTAACACTTTTGCCGCCCCTTTAGTTTACTTTTTATGTTTGTTACAGATATTTATTCCGAACAGTGGAAAATTTTTTGCAGAAACGTTTATGGAAAATAGACTAAGGTTGCTCGCATAAATTTGAATTATTCAATATTCATTGAAGCATTCAGTTTTGTCTCATTTACATATTATACATGTAAATGTCAATTGCTTATGTGAAAGCACGTTTCTCATTTTTATTTGATATTTTTTCCATGATGTGTATGTCAACTCATGAATATCTAGGTCAATAAATATTAGGAACAACCGCAAAACAATTTCTGGGTCAAGTGATATATTATTTGATTATACAAAATATTCTAATATGGAAGCCATATCCTGTAGGAAATAGCTTGTATCATGGATATGTCTAAAGGGGGCATAATGAGTTATCCACACAATTTCTTATTCATCTGAAAGAGAGCCCATTATTAATGCTTAATATTACCCTGTAACTAACTCCACTGATTTAATCTACAATTATTTTACCTCATAACCTATGAAAATGTGACGGTTTTGATAGTGCGGTAACCACGTGGGTTAGTACCATAGCAACGGAACCCTCGTGTACCATCGTCCGGACGTAGCCGAAGCGTTACAGTTTTAGCGTCCTACTAGGCCGTAGCTATGATATATCCATGTCAAAATGAGAAAGCTAATAACGGGCAGAAAAACTTCTGTCTGTAAACGATTAACCAGGTATTAAAATAAAATTTGCAGAAAATATTTGATTTTTTATGTAAGTAGAATATTTATACACTTTGGTCATATATATATATATAAATATGCGCTTATTGTTTATTTAGCAAAGAATTCAAAATAAAAGGAAAGTCTTAACTATTTTTATTTCTTTTATTTTTTACGGCCCACTGACATCTGGGCCATTAGCGACTATATCCATGGTGCAGCCGGTAGTCGTCTCAACGGGCCATGACAAAAAATCCGTGCTGCTGGTAGGAATCGAACCAACCATCTCCCGCAACAGAATCCAAGCCGTTAGCCACAAGCCACGAGGAGACCCTATATTTATGTAATTTCAAAATAACTTAAAAAAAAAAAAAAATCAAATTCTAATTTATTTATTTGTGTACAGAGCCCCGTAACTTTTGGCGATGGTCTCCTTACAGTGTTATGACTATGTAAACAGTCTCAGTCCAAAAGGAAAAGGGAAATAAATAAAAAATTATAAAATATAACAATATAAATAAAACTAAAAACAAAAAAAATAATAATAAATAAAGGAATATATATATATATATATATATATATATATATATATATATATATATATATATATATATATATATATATATATATATAGATATGTATATATATATATATATATATATATATATATATATATATATATATTTTCCACTTGTTCTTTTTTCTTTATTTGGCAGAGGGTCGATGAAGCAGAACACCATTTGTTTTTGTTCAACTATTTTATTTTATCTATTTTGCCCGACATGTTTCGTGCCTTAATTCGCACCTCTTCAGGGGCTTGCCTTATCGGGAAACCCAGTCATGTGTACTGGCGTAATACTATTAGTATTACGCCTGACTCAAGCCAGTACACATGACTGGGTTTCCCGATAAGGAAAGCCCCTGAAGAGGTGCGAATTAAGGCACGAAACATGTCGGGCAAAATAGATAAAATAAAATAGTTGAACAAAAACAAATGGTGTTCTGCTTCATCGACCCTCTGCCAAATAAAGAAAAAAGAACAAGTGGAAAATATATATATATATATATATATATATATATATATATATATATATATATATATATATATATATATATATACAGGGTGTCCTGTAAATGTCTAGTCATATTGTGGGAGGTGATAAAGGACCTTAAGGGGAACAAAAAATGTTCTATGACGATTTTTCGAATTCTCACACATAAGGGAGAAAACGTCGTTTTATTGTTTTTTCTAGACAAACGTGGTTTTTAGAAGAATAATCTTTGTAGCTCCGTTCCAGGTGGTTCTACTAGAAAGGAAGTGAATCCAATTGAAAGCTGAGTAAATTTACTATAAGACTAGTTGGGAGTAAACACAAAAATGAATGGATTTAAGTATGTCTATCTTACCAAAAGAAAGCTATTCTAAATTTCCTGACATTTTCTTGATATTTCTTACTCGCGTTACTCCTCAATGGGCAGGATCTGAGATTTCCGGGTTTCAGGAAAACTTCCTCATTTAACCAGCTTTCCATTCATGTTTCACAACTCTGTGTTATTGAAGTATTTGAACGATTTAAGAACAAAAGTTTTAAAAAAAACATGGATCTGTGAAAAGAAAATTATATTTTTTTCTTCAGTTTATTCAAAAAGCTGAAGAGAAATATTTTTTTTTATAAATGTTTACATAAATATTAAGTAAATATTTACTTAAAACATTAAAAAAAATTACTTCCACAAATATAAAAAATATCCTAAAACAGTAAATAAATAAAAAACACATATATTTTGATATATTTTATTTTTTACGGCCCACTGACATCTGGGCCATTAGCGACTATATCCATGGTGCAGCCGGTAGTCGTCTCAACGGGCCATGACAAAAAATCCGTGCTGCTGGTAGGAATCGAACCAACCATCTCCCGCAACAGAATCCAAGCCGTTAGCCACAAGCCACGAGGAGACCCTATATTTATGTAATTTCAAAATAACTTAAAAAAAAAAAAAAATCAAATTCTAATTTATTTATTTGTGTACAGAGCCCCGTAACTTTTGGCGATGGTCTCCTTACAGTGTTATGACTATGTAAACAGTCTCAGTCCAAAAGGAAAAGGGAAATAAATAAAAAATTATAAAATATAACAATATAAATAAAACTAAAAACAAAAAAAATAATAATAAATAAAGGAATATATATATATATATATATATATATATATATATATATAGATATGTATATATATATATATATATATATATATATATATATATATATTTTCCACTTGTTCTTTTTTCTTTATTTGGCAGAGGGTCGATGAAGCAGAACACCATTTGTTTTTGTTCAACTATTTTATTTTATCTATTTTGCCCGACATGTTTCGTGCCTTAATTCGCACCTCTTCAGGGGCTTGCCTTATCGGGAAGCCCAGTCATGTGTACTGGCGTAATACTATTAGTATTACGCCTGACTCAAGCCAGTACACATGACTGGGTTTCCCGATAAGGAAAGCCCCTGAAGAGGTGCGAATTAAGGCACGAAACATGTCGGGCAAAATAGATAAAATAAAATAGTTGAACAAAAACAAATGGTGTTCTGCTTCATCGACCCTCTGCCAAATAAAGAAAAAAGAACAAGTGGAAAATATATATATATATATATATATATATATATATATATATATATATATATATATACAGGGTGTCCTGTAAATGTCTAGTCATATTGTGGGAGGTGATAAAGGACCTTAAGGGGAACAAAAAATGTTCTATGACGATTTTTCGAATTCTCACACATAAGGGAGAAAACGTCGTTTTATTGTTTTTTCTAGACAAACGTGGTTTTTAGAAGAATAATCTTTGTAGCTCCGTTCCAGGTGGTTCTACTAGAAAGGAAGTGAATCCAATCGAAAGCTGAGTAAATTTACTATAAGACTAGTTGGGAGTAAACACAAAAATGAATGGATTTAAGTATGTCTATCTTACCAAAAGAAAGCTATTCTAAATTTCCTGACATTTTCTTGATATTTCTTACTCGCGTTACTCCTCAATGGGCAGGATCTGAGATTTCCGGGTTTCAGGAAAACTTCCTCATTTAACCAGCTTTCCATTCATGTTTCACAACTCTGTGTTATTGAAGTATTTGAACGATTTAAGAACAAAAGTTTTAAAAAAAACATGGATCTGTGAAAAGAAAATTATATTTTTTTCTTCAGTTTATTCAAAAAGCTGAAGAGAAATATTTTTTTTTATAAATGTTTACATAAATATTAAGTAAATATTTACTTAAAACATTAAAAAAAATTACTTCCACAAATATAAAAAATATCCTAAAACAGTAAATAAATAAAAAACACATATATTTTGAATTTGTTAATTACAGTAACTAATACTGGGTCCAGGAGTCGGCCATTAGTGAACCCCAACCATACATTAACCTCAAAAATTATTATTTTTACCTAGATCAGGCATTTGAACACATTTTTACAGGTACTTATATTTAGAAAACAAATGCTTTACCTTGAATTAATACTGATGGCTACGCTTGTGAAACTCACTGGGATTCTGAGCCCATGCGTTTTTGTTGTGGTAATTAAAAATTCTATCCCTCATAAATAATATGTACATAGTCCTGTAAAAATGTGTTGAAATGCGTGATATAGGTAAAAATAGTAATTTTTGAGGTTAATGTATAGTTGGGGTTCCTTAATGGCCGCCTCCTGGGCCCAGTATTAGTTATCTGAATTAACAAATTCATAATAAATGTGTATTTTATTTATTTACTGTTTTAGGATTTTTTTTATATATTCGTGGAAGTAATTTTTTTATTGTTTTAAGTAAATATTTACTTAATATTTATGTAAACATTTATAAAAATAAATATTTATCTTCAGCTTTTTGAATAAACTGAAGAAAAAAATATAATTTTATTTTCACAGATCCACGTTTTTTTTTAAACATTTATTCTTAAACCGTTAAAATACTTCAATAACACAGGGTTGTGATACATTAATGGAAAGCTGGTTAAATGAGGAAGTTTTTCTGAAACCCGGAAATCTCAGATCCTGCCCATTGAGGAGTAACACTGGTAATAAATATCAAGAAAATGTCAGGAAATTTAGAACAGCTATCTTTTGGTAAGATATACATACTTCCATTCATTCATTTTTACTTTTACTATCAACTAGTCTTATAGAAAATGTACTCAGCTTTCGATTGGTTTCACTCCCTTTCTAGTAGTACCACCTGAGACAGAGCTACAATGATTATTCTTCTAACAACCACGTTTGTCTCGAAAAAACAATAAAACGACGTTTTCTCCCTTATGGGCGAGAATTCGGGAAATCGCCATAGAACATTTTTTGTTCCCCTAACGGTCCTCCATCACCCCTCACAATGTGACTAGACATTTACGGGACACCCTGTATATATATATATATATATATATATATATATATATTCCTTTATTTATTATTATTTTTTTGTTTTTAGTTTTATTTATATTGTGCATGTATATTTATACCCTCTGCCAAATAAAGAAAAAAGAACAAGTGGAAAATATATATTGGGTCATATTCAGAAGACTTTATATATATATATATATATATATATATATATATATATATATATATATAAATATATATGTATATTTATATATATATTTATATATATATATATATATATATATATATATATATATAAAAATATAAGTACTTCAAATTAAAATTATGTAAATTCGATTTTCAATTTTTATGTGGATGAATGTCAATTGAAAATTTCATTTTATGTTTATATTTTAAGTATGTTTACATTTTCTAAAGCTCAACTATATTTAAATTTTACATATTTTATTAAATTTTTGAGTATATGTTGAGTGTTTTAAGTGTTTGAGTATTGTGTTGATACTACTTGTTCTCGTCTTGTTTTAGTTCAACCAGGCTCTTGTTGTGTTTTAATGATTCTTAAGTCCGCGTTATATTTATATTTATATATATATATATACATATATATGTATATATATATATATATATATATATATATACATGTGTGTGTGTATTATTCAGCTGTAATGTTGTTACCTCCTTCATAAAAATAAATGATAAAGAGATCTAAAACGTCTCGAATGTTAGAGACCATAAGCCGAATAGCCCTAAATGTAAATTGGACCCTAAGGAATGAGCTGGAACGAGGTCTGGACCTTCACTTTTATTGACTGCATTCCAGCTGTAGACCCTCAGGGCCGTTGGACCCTCCAAACCTCGTCTCTCTAAAACCCTTTTCCCAGCCATATACAGCCGTGAGAGTGGTTCCCCTTGATAAGGTTTCCTAGAAACCCTTTGAAAGCCAATCTAACTAGAACGGAGCTTCTCTGGATACTCGATAATTGGGATTATATCATACAAAGTCTGTAGGAATTAGATCCTTCAAGAATCTAATAGGCTAAAGTAATGGGGTTAGCTTTGAGAATTATCAGCTAGCTCTTAACTTGAATGCTTGAAGATTACCATAGACATTCCATATAATACTGAGTAACAAATTTGATGTTATCTGTGGGATATTATTAAGGAAGAAAAAAAAAATGTGGTTGCTCTGGTGAGCTCGGATAGAAGCAAAGGACAAAATATGATGAAATATGAGTACAACCCAAACATATTGTGAAAATAATAATAATTAGCCTTACCTTCAGGGCATCCACCTCCAGGTATACGGCATTGAAAGGTGAGAAGAAAGGAAACAGGGTTTAGGAAGAGAATTGAGGGAATCATGGAAGTATCTCACCATTCGCCGCTTAGGTAGGCGTCCAGAAAGGTCCATATAATAAACAAGGGCCGGCTATGGGAATAATAATGCCAAGAACAACTTATAACGCCAAGGGAAGCGGAAAACAAACCATTAAAAGCCACTGGCATACACGCACATAACGAGAGTTGCTTGCGCATGGGCCGGCTATAGGAATAAGAATGGCGGACCAGGCTCTCTTGCCTAAGCACGAGGGCCAGTGGTACCTAAATCACAAACTCGCGATTCGTATAATATGTGTCGCGAAACATAAAAATATTTGAATGCCTCTCACAATTGATTGTAATTCTAACAATAATTTAACTTAATAATAATGGAACAATACAATAATTAATTTTAATTATAATTAAATGCCATCAAAAATAACGCACAATATCTTTGGCAAATATATCCTTTTAATGTATCAAAGCATAGAATTTATTTTCAATAGTGCTACAGAATAAAACCACATGTGAACTGCATCTTTTTTGCTTCTAAGGCTTTTGAGGTTTTTTTCAGTATGATTAAAGTCAAGATATCGGTTAAAGGATCGCTAATTTGAATAATTATTTAGTTTTTTTTTATTTTTTCAATTAATTTCATTAATGGTTATTACTAAGGAACGATGTTATTGTATATACATATTTTTTCTGATCCTTAAATCGTAATTGTTGATGAAATTCTGCCTGTTTTAAGTGATTTTAAAGCATTTAAACAGGTTTTTATTCTACATATGTTTACATATTTTGCCAAAAATCAATATTTTTAAATATTCTGCCATAAATACATATTTTTGCTACATATTTTAATATTCTTTTTATTTTGTAAATAAAAAGGAATCCAAGAAAGAAAATAATGCTTTACCCATTGAGTCTAGATCACTGTGCCTTTTCTAATTGCAAGAAGCAAAGGTGGCTAGCAGCCATGCTTCCCCGGCGCTAATGGTCTAGGAGCAGATGCATTTTAAATAAAAATATATAAAAAATTATTGATTAACAATTTTACCATTCCTTTCATCTACTCACTATAACAAGTGAATAAGCGAAAGAATCATGTCGATCTTATTTTCCAAATTCGAGATGAAATAAATAAAATAATGAATTTTCAACCTATTTTATTATATTTTTCGATGCAAAATCACCAGAAAAAGGCCAGGTCGGTGACACCACCACTGTATACTCCCCTTAAGAGATCAGACCGGCGTCATTTTATTTTTCGATGCAAAATCACCAGAAAAAAAGGCCAGGTCGGTTACACCACCACTGTATACTCCCCTTAAGAGATCAGACCGGCGTCATTTTATTTTTCGATGCAAAATCACCAGAAAAAAAGGCCAGGTCGGTTACACCACCACTGTATACTCCCCTTAAGAGATCAGACCGGCGTCATTTTATTTTTCGATGCAAAATCACCAGAAAAAAAGGCCAGGTCGGTTACACCACCACTGTATACTCCCCTTAAGAGATCAGACCGGCGTCATTTTATTTTTCGATGCAAAATCACCAGAAAAAAAGGCCAGGTCGGTTACACCACCACTGTATACTCCCCTTATGAGATCAGACCGGCGTCATTTCACGTTTCACAGTTTAAAAATTCATGATGTTGCAAACAATTTTCCAAAATAGTGTTCATCTGTAGAGTCAATTTCCAGCCATTTATAAAAATCATTTATAATAAAGTTCGTACAAATCATTTATGCTTTTCTTTTCAATATTTTATAGTGTTTTAGGTATTTTTTTACTACATATTTTCAATTTTTTATTACATATTTCATTATATATAGTAAAATATATATGTACATATTTTCAATTTTATTTAACATGAACATCCGTTTCCTAGTTATTACATAATGTATATGAATACATCTGATAATATCATACAATTTGAGAGTTCTGTACTCAAGGCCTCCCAACTTCATCCTCGATTATCGTCAGAAGGACGCTCAGATGACGTTGAAATGGGCCTACACAAGCTCCCTTCTGTTCAGACCAGTGGCTGGTGTCAAAGAGAGATCGGCGAGCCACAGACATTGACACACTTGAAGAAAGAGAAAGCCATTGCTAACAGTTCGCTTGGTCACTGCATCAGATCTCTGGGCCTCTGTCTTCTGAGTCGCCTCGGTGGAGAGAGTGGATAGAGAGAGAAACTTCAGGATTTTGATGAGCGGAAAGTTTGTCGTGGGATCTCTGGAATCTTGATAATACAACATCTTTAACGAGTGGGATATTGAAGTCTTATTGAAGGTTGACACCTCAAAATCCCAATCGTTTCTGTTGTATTATCCAGATTACAATCTTAACATAAATAAATAAATGAAATAAATTTTATGTATCCTTTTTTTTTCGTTTAAATTCTATCTAGAAACGTTGAGTTTTTTATTCGGAGAACCAATTGTTTTTTCTTGTGATACTTTTGATACCTCTTGTTTAGTTATAGCTGCCTTTTTAACTTGTCATTTCCTGCGATATTTTTCGTTACCTTATATTTGTTTTTAACCTTTTTAGCTGTTAGACCTTGTTTTTACCTTTTTTAGTGTATACTTTTAATTTTAGATTGATTTATATTCTGTTAACTTCTTTTAAACTTAATAAATTAATAACTGTAAATATGAATGTTTAACTAGAGAGATTTAATATGCCAAAGGGGGAAAAATATTAAAATCAAAATAACATAAAAAGAAAAGTAGATAATTAAAAAAAAAAAAAAAATAATAATCTTGACTAACGGGCTCATTCCAAAAACGACAATTGCCGCAAATACCTATTTGAAACTGCCGGAGGATCTAATTAAAAATGCCCAACAAGCGGTAATGCTTGATACCGCCAGAACGATTGGGAAATTTTTAAATGAACGCCCGTAAAAAAACAACAACAAAAAAATCAATAAAAACAATTCTTCCGGTTGGCAACAGCCTCCGAAAGAATTTACCCAGGAGACTGAGGAGAAAACACCCAATAATAATAATAAATAAAAATATGAAGAGTCCCAGTTAAAAAAAAAATAAATAAAGCTGAAAATAGAAAAGGAAAATGAATGAAAAAATAAAAGAGTACCGGTTTTATAATTTCGTGTAGCTGTTTTGCACGGTAGGGCGATGACGGCCATGGGGTTCTTTCGCGACAAAAACAAACCCACAAACCACAAACAATCTTAACATTTCATTCATCAAAATCCTAGAATCCTCTCCCTATCAAGTGTATATTTCTGATGTTAGATAATCTTATTGAATAATATTTTAAAAGTCTGTCACAAATTTATTCAGAAACAATATTGTAGATATTGGCGGGGTTCGGGTGGATTGTTAAAATTTGGACCGCTCTATTCAATAAATGGGCGTTCTGCGGGTCAGGCATACATGGGCGTTCTGTGGGTCAGGCATACATGGGCGTTGTGCGGGTCAGACATACATGGGCGTTCTGCGGGTCAGGCATACATAGGCATTCTGCGGGTCAGTCATACATGGGTGTTCTGCGGGTCAGGCATACATGGGCGTTCTGCGGGTCAGGCATACATGGGAGTTCTGCGGTTGAGGCATACATGGGCGTTCTGCGGGTCAGGCATACATGGGCGTTCAGCGGGTCAGGCATACATGAGCGTTCTGCGGGTCAGGCATACATGGGCGTTCTGCGGTTGAGGCATACATGGGCATTCTGCGGGTCAGTCATACATGGGCTTCTGCGGGTCAGGCGGAATTCATTGGGCCAGTGGTGCATGATTTTAATTTTTCATTGTCCCTTTACTTCATTAGAGAGCTTAGAACTAATAACGGATTCAGGAGTTACTCATAGTTCACAAATTATCTAGTATACTAACGTTGACGAACTAGCAAAATTAGTCTTACGAAAAGATAACATTTTCTTGGATCCTTTGACATTACAAGACGTTACCGGATAAAAATACTCTCAAATTTTAAACGGCTAGCAGCAACACTTAAAACATACTGAGTCCATATTTTAATACAATTACAAAACAGTATTTTTTTTTTTTTCTATTACGGCGTATCGACATCTGGGCCGTTGCCGCCTAAACATTTATCATTTTTATTTTATATTAGTTTTTTCACCATTTCGTGATAAAACTATACCTTCTCCTGAATCAACTAGGAATAAATTCTTTTTGATTATCTTTGAAAACTTGTTGTCTAGCAATTATCGTGAGTTAGAGTCGATTGTTCTGTTTGTTCTGTTCCATTAACCCAACAAAAGGAGAGTATGTTTCCGTTGGGCCAATTAACGAAATATCAATTACACTAAATACATTCCCCCCCCCTCCCAACTGATTGCACCATTTCTAAATCCAGCTTAATTTTTTGAATCGGCATTGCTTTGATGATGCACAACTAACGTTGAATTAAACAGCTGGCTGTATAATTAGATTTATACGTAGAATTGAAATTCCTAGGATTGTATATATGTACTAATTAACATAACTGTATATGTGTTTGATGTTATTTTTCGTCGCTGGGATAGTATTTTTAGATGGAACGGCATTTTTCTCCAGCGGTGGTACTCCTCCTCACTTCTTTCCGGAATATTTCGATGGATTCATCTCCATCTTCTTCAGCCAGGTACTTGTTTCTTCCTCGGTGGTAGCCAAGGGAATGACATTTTTACGGACAGAATCCCAACTACACCAGGGAGCTTCAACACCATTCGTCCGCCGATACTGTGGCTAGAGGGGAGAAAAGAAGCCCAGATCGAGAAAAATGTCATTCCCTTGGCTACCACCGAGGAAGAAACAAGTACCTGGCTGAAGAAGATGGAGATGAATCCATCGAAATATTCCGGGAAGAAGTGAGGAGGAGTACCACCGCTGGAGAAAAATGCCGTTCCATCTAAAAAAACTGTATATGTATATAGTATTTATTGTATAATTGTAATAATAATTGTATTAGGCTTTAGTTATATAGAATGTACATATATATACAATAACGTAATATAATGCAGTAATATATACATGATGTAAGTATAGAAAATTATGTAATTTAATATAATGTAATAATGTATAAACGATATAAATATATAGACAATAACGTAATATAATATAATGTAATGATATATACACAATGTTAACATGTAGAAAATAATGTAATATATATACAAAAAAAATGTAAGGTGTACATCGCTATAAAGCACAAAAAAATATACACTAAATACCTATGGTTATCGTTTTTAAATATTCTTGTATAATTGTGTGTGTATTAGATTCTTAATAAGTTCATCAATATACTGGCTACAATCGGAAAGCAAATTGAAAATTTGTCCTGAGTATACACTCCGTCAGTATGTGGTTTATTGACAGGTGAGTATTGGAGTATGTACATGTATGTCTGCCCTGTCTTCACATAATGTAGAAGTGTGTTAGTCGTGAATGGCCGATCCTGAGACGGCATAAAACTACTTCTTCACGTCAGTTTGATATTTTACTGGATGGCCATTCCTGTATAATGTGCTTGATTTCTCCTAGCTTGTTGTCAGTCGTGAATGGCCGATCCTGAGACAGCATAAAACTACTTCTTCTCGTCTATTTGATATTTTACTGGATGGCCATTCCTGTATGGTGTGCTTGATTTCTCCAAGCTTGTTGTCAGTCGTGAATGGCCGATCCTGAGACGGCATAAAACTACTTCTTCTCGTCTATTTGATATTTTACTGGATGGCCATTCCTGTATAATGTGCTTGACTTCTCGAAGCTTGTTGTCAGTCGTGTTGTACCGCCTAAACTAAACAGTGTTTCAAGTATTCCGACGCTGTAAATCCGTGGCTTCTACTTAATGGACTTAATTAAATAAAGATTTTTGCCATAATCCGGAGTCGAGAGATCTTAATAAAAGTTTAAATCCTTTAGTATCATTGGATAAATTATTGACATTACGGTATTCTTTTCACCTATTCTAAGGTTTTGGAATGAAGATACTGTACAATATGGAGTATTTTGACCAGCATAATTGATATGAATGTAAAATGGTAATGGAGTCCTGAGGTAGGAATTATTAATCAATACGAAACTGGGGCACCGAATGTAATCCACTGTTAGCTTCATTATTTCTCATAAACAAATATACCCAGCTCTGATATTTACAATCATTCATTTACCTGATGAAGATAGATCAAGCGTGTCTACTTGACCTTGGGTGAAAGATGGACGAAAAACCTGGCCCTTAGAAGTACATGGTATTCAAGGGAGCATCAAATGTTGGTCAAGTGCGGCAGAGCATGGGCGTATATTGGGGGGGGGTTGTATTAGTGAAATAGTGCAAATATATGCTATAACAGTTAAAATTTAAAATTACTAACATTAGGACTAACTCGCCAACGGCCATAGCCATGTTGAATGCACCGGTTTTTGTAGATCACCGAAGTTATTCAACGTCGAGTGTGGTCAGTACCTGAATGGGTGACCGACCACGTACTGTTGCTGTTAGAACTTATATAGATAAGGCTTTTAGTTCACCTAATTTTCCAAGCAAAATTCTAATTAAATTTTTCTGATTGATCTTGGACTGATGTCCGTTGTAGCAAACTCTCGAAAATTAAAGAAAAATAATTATCAATTTCTGAAAATCAAACTTACAAATGTGCATTAAGTCTAATTAAAATATATCATAGCATGAAATATACATAAAGTCATCTATATGGTACCAACCATTTTCCACTTTCGATACTTTGCATTTGTAATAAGGCAATTATTATATTATAATTGTCTTATTTGTCACTTTAGTTATATATCTTAAAGCTTAATATAAACACACTCAAACTGTTTTATTAAAACACAAATAGAAATTTACATGTGTAAGTAATTTAAAATAACACAGAAAATAAGTTGTACTAGAATATTTTACTCATCCCTGAGTAAATATATTCATTGTTATTGTAAAAAATGTATCAACATTATTTTGAGTGTATTCGATAGGTTTAGGAGAATAGCTTTTCGATATGAGAAAACTTGGGAAGTGAACCGATGAGCAGAAATTGTTACCCTCAACCTGCTAAGGTGAACTTTACCAACTGATTTATATTCCATTAAAAGTTAAAATGAATTTGCTTTAGAAGTTTTTCTAGTAGGAAATAAGAAGAAAATTATTTTTCAAACTCAAATTGTTCCTTTGAAAGAGAAATTTGCATATTGTTTAAAAATATATGTTAATTTTGTCTATTTTAAGCGTTAAATTGTTATTTATTATAAATGTCCATCGTCAGAAGCCATTTTAAAGTTTCTGTAAGTGCACAATCATATTCGATTAATTTATTGGGAAATGAACAAAAAACTTTAATTAAAATATCGGTTTGAAGAAGTGAAGGAATGATTGGGATTCATCTTAGAAAATATTTTCAGAAAAACCTATATTTTGAAAGTTTTGGCATGCTCTTGGGCAGCCTTCATCGGCTAAAAAATTGTATTTATTTATTAATTTAAGGATCTCCACAAAAACAAGGTGATTTGCTCGCATACTTAGTCGAAGCATATTATTAAGAAAAATAAAACAATTAGGTTTAAATAAGGTTTATAGTCTATAAATAAACTTTAAAAATGTAACTAAATATATATATACAGGGTGTTCAAAACTCGATTGACACCCCCCTTTTTTTCCACAATTTTTGAAATTTAAAAAAGAAACTTGGTGGATCTTAACGTGGTCGAATGTACATTCACAAGAACTAATGCAGGACCCCTCAACATTCTCCAGTTCTTCACCAGCGACCCTAACTCTGGAATCTCCAATGGAAGGGGGTTATTCTTATGACGGATTATTGTAGAGAATTGAATTTTATGCCGATTTTATATCGGTCATTTTTTCGGTAAAGCGCACCAATGAGTAACAAATTGCCAAAAACCGTTAAAACCCTTGTTTTTTGTCACTTTTCTGCCAATAACGCAGAACGTATGTCCGTAATGAAAAACGTAGATGATACAAACGTTGTAGAGGATTAAATTTTCTTTCCAAAAAGTACCTTTAAATGCTTAAAATGTTAATAGGAATGGAGCAAAACACACTTTTGTTTTTGAAGTTTTCAGAAACGTTAATGATCAACGTGGTCTACGCTTCCGTAAAACTTGATAAACATTTCCTAAACATTTTGCTCCACCTAAAAATCAAATTCAATTACTTTATAAAGGCATTAAAATAATAAATTTAAAGCAATAGAACTCATCTAATGATTAGAATTTCGTAGTAATTATTTTTGTGTTGAACGATTTTTTTTTTTTTTAGTTACTTTGTTTTTTACGGCGTCTTGACATCTAGGCAATTAGTGTCGACATCCAAAGTGCAGCGAGGAATTTTCCCAACGAGCCGTGGGATGAAATATTCCTGCCGCCGCACAGTGAGGCCAAATTACTTTTCGTGTTTCAAAAAGGCTACAGCCTCTAAATATAAACCCATTTGAATGTATTTTGTTTTTAATAAACAGTGGAAACAAAAAATCTTTTCTGACAAGGCTGTTCTAAATTTCATTAGCTTTCATTTTAAAAACAAAATACAATAATCCGTCATAAAAATAACCCCTTTCCATTGGAGATTCCAGAGTTAGGGTCGCTGGTGAAGAACTGGAGAAAGTTGAGGGGTCGTGCATTAGTTCTTGTGAATGTACATTCGACCACGTTAAGATCCACCAAGTTTCTTTTTTAAATTTCAAAAATTTTGGAAAAAAAAGGGGGTGTCAATCGAGTTTTGAACACCCTGTATAGTCCCGTAACAGGCCACGAGGGCCCTGAGAGCAGATACTATAGAGGTATCTGATTCTTGACCATAGTGCACACTAGGGAGATAGTGTGGTCAGTACTATTCTCCGGCCGCCTGACTTTCCCCTTGATTGCTTCGACTGCTAGAGTCATTAGCACCCAAGGTACCCATTAATAAATTAATTAAAGGCTGGGTCGGCCTAGAGACGGCCAGGGAGGCACAATTCAACCCATGAACGAAGACACTAGAAGAAAAAGTCTTTAGTGCTTGCTCGGAATTAGAACTCAGGTCCTCCAGCTTATTAGTACTACTATATAAAGCTATTATTATTACTATATAAAGCTTGCAAAGCTTCATTAAGAATGGGTTCAAATAGACAATAATAGCCCGTCAGTAATTCATAATTGGTAATTAAATGTGAAATCCTAGGAAATTATCCTTGATTGACTTGGTTATTAATTGGACCATAACTCAATGTATCGAGTACTCACATTTCAATTAACGTTGCAATTCAACGTGACGCTCGAATATCAATAGGTACAATTTTAGCATAAATTGTTATAATTAAATACCTTTTTTTTTGGTCGCTCACTTTTGACGTTGGCCTAATGACACAATGAGGAAGTGTAGTTGAGAAATTCATTATTTTTGCTTTGGAACATAACTTTTAGCACTTTCCTCCTAAGGAAAGTAGCACTGAGGTTGCACTCATGACGGAATTTTTGAAAGATATCTTCGAATCTTTATCTATCCTACCTAGTAGACACCGATAATGACCCCCGTTAAAATTTATATATATATATATATATATATATATATATATATATATATATATATCTATATCGTCCGTTAGCACGATACAGGCCAGAGTTCTTGTTTTTTCGCCACGAAACTTGTAGTATTCCCCCATAACGATTGGACGAGTTCGTTAACGAAGAAAATCGGTCCATCCGGAGGGGGGGTTACTCCGGAGCCAAAGTAGTTATTTGTCAATACCAGCCGTGATGTTTGTTTTATTTCAACGAAACTCCGTAGTCGTTGTGGTAAACTGAAGAGAAAAACTTGTTGTAAAAATAAACTAAATCGGTTGACTAGAAGGGGGATGGGGGTTTACTCCAGACAGAAATTAATAATTTTCTTATACCGGTCATAATTTCTGTTGTATTGTAACGAAACTCTGTATACGTCCTGCTCTCTGTGTTGTGAAAATGAACTAAATCGGTCTATTGGAAGTGGGGGAGGTGTTACTTTGTACTATGTTTGAATTGAATTCTTCCGCCAAACGTAGGTTCGCGAAACTCATCAAGATCAATAGATGAATATGTGAAGCTTTGTGTATTTAGTACGTAGTGTAGTTCCACGCATACACAAAACTCTGGAAGGAAATTAATTACAACAGCTGCTCATATGCAAAAGAGGAGAACAATTTAAATTTTTATTTTATTTATCTATATAGGTTATTTTAAGCAAATTATTCAGGAATGCACTCGACCCTACCCAATTCGGAGGAAAGAGCTTAGTTATGCAGCTCCTGCGTGAGGGACTTTTCCTAGGTTAAATATATACTGCAAGTGATTAATTTCTTTATATAATAAGTGTTAGTTTCTAAAATCTAAGAGCAGGAAACCTATGTTTGATAAGGCCAAAATATTTAATTGTAGCCTTATAAAATAGTTATGTCGGGTCATATTTGCTTATTAGTTATTTTATTTTCTATTGGAGATTCGAATTTTAGATTTTTACATATCTCTTTTCTCAGCATGTTTTTTTTTTTTTTTGTTTATCGCTTACAAGGTTTCCCCTTTAGCGAGGAGTAGGTCTTATATAATGTGCTTAGTATAACTAATGTTAGTATTACTAGGGTCATGAATTAATCTCATTTTTATTTAACATGCACCAATATCTTAATAATATTTATAACTTGTAATGTATAATTTACAAAATTAACCTATTTACATTTATTTAAATAAATATTGTAGTGACTATCATAATACATAAAAAATATTGTATATAACCTAGTTATTTATATTTATATACTATATAATATATTTAAAATTGGATAAACATTATTATAAATTTAGAGGAAAAATACTAATATTCAACAATAACAAAACACGAAGCACAGTAGAATTATTCTCCGAGCAATGAAACCCTCAGCTTTATCATATCCTTAAGATATAGAAATATTTTGAAATATTCCTCTTTTGAGGCTGTATTTAGGATCTGATGGAATTGAGCGTTATCTGCTGGGTATTTCAATGGTAGATATTGCTCTCTGATAGGCGAGTAAATTGGGCAGTGCAGCATAATATCATACATATCTTCATAGGCATTCCATCTACACAGGATACACATTTCTTGAGGATTAATCCTATAATAAACGCTTTTAATACAAAATTTGGTAAATGTGAAGGAGCGCGGTCTCCACACCGATCCTTTTGAAATGTTGCACTATAACGTATTTTGATGCACTAAACACGAATCCGTTAAAAAAAAACTCGCTTTTCACTTGGAAAGAAGTTATTAAGCACTAAAGTTCACTGTTATGGAAGTTATAAAAGACGGGGTAACAGCGTATTTGTAAACACGCGCATGCGCAATAGTCCTTAATGACGAAGTGTAATTGAAATTTAGACTCACCTTGTGGTAGCTGACTTGGTCGTAAATTGTCGCTTTTGGGCATACGTGCTATGCGTTTCCGCTCGCTCAAGAAGATATCAAAACCCCTAGCCAATCCAACTCGCTAAAAGTAATAGAATTCTATTAATTTTAGCGAGCTGGATTGACTAGAGTTTTGATATCTTGTTAAAATTTAAAGAATAGTTTATTATTTAAAAAAAAATATTTTAGAATAACTAACTGGAGATAAATTGATAAATAATTGATGGTAAATTTCAATTAGACATCCTTATTACGAACTTTTCCATACCCGCGCATGCGCATGTTGACAAAATAGTAGGTTACATTACCTTTCAGAACCCGCACAACAGTGAACTTTAGTGTTTCATAACTTCTTTACTAGTGAAAAGCGAGCTTTTTTTTTTAACGGATTCGTGTTTAGTGCATCAAAATACTTTATAGTGCAACATTTCAAAAGGATCGGTGTCGAGACCGCGCTCCTTCACGTTTACCCAAAATTTAATTGAGAACTACAAAAGGTATATTACATTAGTTGATAGTTTTTTTTTTTACGGCGCATCTACATCTAGGTCATTAGCGCCGACATCCAGGGTGCAGCGAGGAATTTTCCCAGCGAGCCCTGAGATGAGAAAATTCCTGCCAGAGGTGGGAATCGAACCCACTATCTCCCGCTTACGAATCCAAGGCGCTAGCCACTAGACCACGGGAGACCCATTAGTTGATACTGATATCATATTCATCATAGTTGGGTTTTAGGGATTTAGACCAGAGGTGATGACTTGTGAATGTGGGTTATAAATGTTTTGGACCGATGTGACGACATTCGTCGGAGTTTTTGGCGCATTTGAGAAAGTAACTCACCTAAGGATATTTTTGAATTTCATTATTTTTGCATTTGTATGTGTGTGTGCAATTAACAAATAGTAACTTCATTAATTGCAATGAGTTTGAAATATTATTTGTATTATTTATTGTTGTTCTAAGTACATTTTATAGTACTATAATCGGACATTTTTCTTTACAAAATTGCTACTGTTGCAAGGCTTGTAATCGATGAAGAGCCTCTAAATTACAGCAAATTCAATTTAGTCTGACATATAATAAAATATAATTATACCACACATAACTCCCAAGTCAAAGTTTCTTATTTCAGGATAATATACCTCAGATTTCAACTCAAAAAACATCATTGTGATTACTATTTATTATTACCATTAAAATTATAAGTTTAATTCTGTATTTATTTATTTTGTTAATTGCTTATATATTTCTTTATTATTTTTTATTGTTATTATTTTCTTTATTATTCTTTTATTATTCATTCTCTTTTTTAACTTTGTTACTGATCCTTGGCTTATAATTTATTATTTTATTTATTATATTTTATATTAATTCTTTTAGAGCAGATCACCATTGCTGTGCAGCTCTTAAAGTGAAATAAATAAAATAAAAAAAATTTTGTTTCATTAAAGAGGTAATAGGTTTTTGGTAGAAAATACCAACAATCTGATCAGAACAACATGTGCGCAATTTTTTTAGACTTTAGAGAAACCGGCTTGGACGAAATGAAGGTTTCATTTTTTTTTAAATAAATATAAATTTATAAATGAACAAGCGTGTTTATTTCAGCAATCGGGGCCATCGGTTGGCATTTAGTCAGATAATTCGACGCCCCCCCTCTGTAATACCGAGAAACATGAAGATGAAAATTAACATGCACATACAAGATAACGAGGTAGTTTTTCTACCAATGGAAGAGAACGTACATGATGTATCCAATCCCAGAAAGAGGATAAGGTGTCCCAGCATTAACGCAAGAAGTGTCCCACATTTTATTGGGATATGCTAACAATTTATTTGCAAAAGTCATTTAATTAATGTTAGTACAAACTGTAAAAAATAGTTTTACCCAAAAACAGCATTAGTATAATTGAAGGGGTCAGGGCAAATTAGTGCCAAGCAACATTTAATTAAATTTACCAAAGCTTAACTCTAGCTGCTATATGTTGGATATTATGTAGGACTATCAGTTGAAATGGTTAGGGGCAACAAGATTAAGTAGCATACAGAGCTTGTAGTCATATTTTAGTAGCATTTCCATCATAGACTGATAGTCCCACATAATATCCAACATATAGCAGCTACAGTTTAGTTTTCTTAAAAATGTTGCTTGGCACTATTTTGCCCCGACCCCTTCAATTGTGATATTATTACGTTTTGAGCCTTATAAAATAAAAACTTTTGGTTTCCCATTCCTAAATTCAATTTCTTCTTGTTACTTATTTTTTTTTTATATATTTACGTCCATAATGGACTTATATTTTGTAACTATTAATAACAATGTGCATTAAATCATTATTATGCTCAATATTAAGGTTTTTGGTTTCGAGGCAATATGGCTCAAGGTGACGTCTCGTGTTATTTCTAGAGGTGATGTGTGCATACCTAGATGAAGGATGTGTGTGAGGGACAGATATCATTGTATGAAGTCTAGGAGAGACTGAATGGAATTGTATGGAGTAGGGTCTATTGTATTTGAGGTTTGAGGAGTTTTGGGGCCATGGATTTCAGTTTACAACGATTTGCTTTTATAATAAATAGTTGTTAAAATGTAATATAGCAATATAGTAAAAGGTAATAAAAGTCCAACTTGCAGAAAATGCGTTTACATTCAGATATCTAGTGACATTAGTAAACGAATAGAAGCAGTTATTTCTAGGTCTAGATTTTTTTTTTTTTTTTTTTTTTAATGCAAAATAAAATTTCTATAAAACAGGAAACTGAGAGTACCCTAAGTGGAAATGACTTCCTCGCCTTCGCAACGTTCGCTCTAGGAAAACATTATTGCCAAAACGTTTCTCATTTTCTTATCTTAAAAAACTATCTAATCCAGTTTTATCGAACACGGATACAGATATCGCCTTGAAAATGGTTTTATTCGTTTCCCTAGGTTAGTAAACCTATAAAAAGAGTGTGCAAGCAAATTACCTAGAAAAAGTAAGCGTTACGATTTTTTCGCGCGAATTTTGCTCCAAAAAGCACGTTCCGCTGGACAGATTCTGCTGGTTAACGAACTTGACCTTTCAAATTAGAAGAAAGATTTTTTTGTACCATTCATAAAAGTCGGACCATTTTTGAGCCATTGAGAGAGCGAACAGAAATATATATACACACACACACACAAGTTTGACCCACCGTTATTTTCGTTCCCTAGGGGATCTAAAACGTAAAATGTTCTAGTTGGCACTTCCGGATTGCATTTTAGCGGAGCAACCCCCGCTAAAATGCATGTTATTGCAAACAATTTTCCAAAATAATGTTCATCTGCACAAATTGCCACCATTCTCCTTTCATAATGAGTTTCATCATTTTTATTTTCAATATTTTATAGTGTTTTAGGTTTTAATTTACTAAATATTTTCAACTTTTTATTATTTATTTCATTATAAATTGTTAAATATATATGCAAATATTTTAAATTTTATTTTACATGAACATCCCTTCCCTAATAATAAATAATCTTTAGATGTAAAATAAACGAAACGTTATATGAAGAACTTGAGATATGAAGAACTTGAGATATAATAGTATTTTTTAGATAAAGCGTACTGATTTTAGCGGGTTTTATCTATCTCTCCATCGGAAGGAAACATGTCCTAATTACAAAATTAATAATAGGAGAACATTGTTACAGAATTTAAAAATATATAATTACTCCTTAACCCCTTATTACGGTACCTAATGTAATTACATTAAATGTTATTTCTTCAACAAGTCTGTTAGTCTTTCGTTAACTACAATTGACTTTATGTAATCCAATCAGGCTTATGTAAACAATAAATTAATTAACATTTCGTTGATTAACAATTAACTGAGTATTTACTCAAATATAGGAATTCTCGTCATAGGTGAAAGGTCAACGAAACTTCACTAAACACTTCCACGACCTTTATTTCCTTTCTTTACAACATCTTTCGCAACTTTCGGGGCCTCTTTAGGAGAAAGTGTTATAAATAAGTCCGACTCGCAGGAACTGCGTCATCTTAGCGCGTTTCCGTGTATATCTCTACTGCCACTGGTAAAAGTAACGAAATAAGTATTGGGAAAACAAGAATTACAAATTACTTTATAAAATCAAAAATAAAAAATAATGTTTTATTAATCTCGATTATAAATGAATGAAAATGAATGAAAAGCTTTATTCTTATTCCGGGACACAAGTCCCATAGGAATAATTTTAAAATTACAAAATAATTGTGAATTTTACGTATAAACTTAAAAGCTAATAAATGCTATCAGTATCAGTATATAGTGTACAGCTTCAATATAGACTAGGGGTTGGGTAAAACTTGGAGGGATAGAAGGTGGTGGAAGAGTCGGGATAAAGAGGGAATAGCCAATATAGCTCAAGGTAGAAATGTGATATGTGGGAGTCTCTGGGGATCCCGAGGATAAAACGAATGAAACAGTTCATGGCGTGATCGCCAGAAAGTCCACCGTACACCAAACAAGCATTGTAAAATAATAGGGAAGTTACGAGAAGTTGACGGGTCTTAGTTGGCAGGAGATGGCGGGAGAGGTTGAGCTGTCTCAGGATAAATATGGATCGACGGGAAATATGATTTTTCCAGGAAAGGTTCTGATCAAATATGATCCCAAGATTTTTAACTGATTTACAATATTTTATAGGGGTGCTGTTAAGGTAAAGGGCTGGAAAAGGGAAAGTGGAACTTATGAGGGATTGGGAGCCTATAACAATGGCTTTGGATTTGTCTGGATTCAGGGAAAGCTTATTAGCTGCGGCCCAAGCATTGATGTTATTAAGATCTACTTGCAGCTTGTCTACAGCATCTCGTAGCAAAGAGGGCTTAAAGGATAGGTAGATTTGGGTATCGTCGGCGTAAAGATGGAACTTGGAATGAACTATGGAAAGAGGAAGATCATTGATGTAAACAGAAAATAGAGTTGGGGATAACGAGGAGCCCTGGGGTACACCACGGGAAAGAGGAAGAGGGCTAGAAGGATTGCTGTCGGGGATGACCACGTATTGGGATCGATTGGATAGAAATGATTGGAACCAGCTAATGGCTCTGTTGGAAAAGGAAAGAGATTGGAGTTTGGTGAGGAGGGTTTGGATGTGAATAACAGTGAAGTTGTCGTAAGCACAAGAGACAATAATAAACCACTTTTTATAACTTATTGTAAAGCAGAGATGAGCATAATTTCATTTATAAATAAAAATACGAATTTATTCGTACTTCATATATTTGTGAATACGAATATAAATAAATTCGTACTTCATATATTTGTGAATACGAATATAAATAAATTCGTATTCATAAGTGTGAATACGGATTTATTTTTATTCACATATATTAAATATAAAAATACAAATAAAATTTTATTCGCAAATTTTTCTGCGAATAAAAATAAATTCACAGAAAAAATTGTAAATAATCACAAAAAATGTGAATATTTACAAAAAGTCAAGTGATTAAAAAAAATCACATTAAAATATACGAATAAAAATTTATTCACATTATAATTTGTGAATAAAAATTTATTCACATAAAATTCGCAAATAAATCATGAATTTATTCGTATTAAGATCATATTACGAAAGTTATTGAAGGTGATTTTTTTTTTTTTTTTTTTTTTTTAAGGCGTTTAACGTCTAGGTTATTAGCGCCTAGATTTTTTGTTTACACAGAGTCCGCCGCGGGACCACCAGCCATGCTGCAGGGACACAGTTTGTCATCTGTAACTCCATAAAAAAAAAAGAAAAAATCACCTTCAATAACTTTCGTAATATCATCTTAATACGAATAAATTCATAATTTATTTGCGAATTTTATTGTGAATAAATTTTTATTCGCAAATTATAATATGAATAAATTTTTATTCGTATAGTTTAGTGTGATTTTTTTTGTAATCACTTGATTTTTTGTAAATATTCACATTTTTTGTGATTATTTACAATTTTTTCTGTGAATTTACTTTTATTCGCAGAAAAATTTGCGAATAAAATTTTATTTGTATTTTTATATTTAATATATGTGAATAAAAATAAATTCGTATTCACACTTACGAATACGAATTTATTTATATTCGTATTCAGAAATATATGAAGTACGAATTTATTTATATTCGTATTCACAAATATATGAAGTACGAATAAATTCGTATTTTTATTTATAAATAAAATTATGCCCATCTCTGTTGTAAAGCTCATAGAAATGTTGAGAAACTCTGTTCTTCGTACAAACCTCAGAAGCGTACACGACGATGGACAATAGTTGTATTTTATTCTATATTTCCTGGGATAAATTCACAGATCATTGATCTTGGAATTGGTAATAAAGTCCTCCGCTGTTTCTTCGTCAGCTCGGATGAGAGCTCATTGAAGATCAGTTGCAGTAAAACGGAATTAAAGAAATTCTGCCTCAAAATATAAAATAATATTTTAATAAATCTCTTAAAATAATAAACAGGATGCCTTATACAACCCTGGAGTTAGCAAATCATGGACAGGATGCCTTATACAACCCTGGAGTTAGCAAATCATGGACAGGATGCCTTATACAACCCTGGAGTTAGCAAATCATGGACAGGATGCCTTATACAACCCTGGAGTTAGCAAAACATGGACAGGATGCCTTATACAACCCTGGAGTTAGCAAATCATGGACAGGATGCCTTACACAACCCTGGAGTTAGCAAATCATGGACAGGATGCCTTATACAACCCTGGAGTTAGCAAATCATGGACATTATTTAAAGGATTTTTAGCGCAGTTTCTCCCTTGATATCTGATAAGGATTTTTCCTGCGGTATCTGCAACCATTTTCGAGAAACTTTGAAACGCCTACTTTTCCAAACTAATTTTAAGTTTGAAACGATTATTTCAGTTGAACATGGTTCCAGACGTTTGATATTCATCTAATCTATTATAGGTAAATTTTGGTTCCGTTTGGAGTTAAGGAAGTAGGTACTAGAAATAAAATATTTTATTAACAGACATGAAAGGTTTTGGGATTTTCGTATATTTTCTAAAATATCTCGACAACGGTTGGGAAATCGTGGTAAGTGGAAGGTTACCATTCGAAAGCTTATTAAATTTCATTTAGGAAAATGTTCTAATGTAATTGTCGATGGGGCGATGTCAATCGGAGAAATAAGGACTTCGAAAATTCGCAATTGTTAGTTTTGCTCTCTTAAACGGGTTTTTGTAATTGTTTACGTAATGTTTTAACTGTTTTTTTCCCATTTTAATTGCATTTAACATTTAAACTAGTATTTTACTAAAAAAAAAGGTAAGAAAATGTGAAACGTTGTTATAGTGTGTCCAAGAGCGAACGTTGAGAAGGTTGGGGAAGTCGCCTTGATGTTGTCAGTTTCCTGTTGTAGTGCCTTAAATCTATTTTCTATTCGAGATTTTATATTAAATTTTTCAAGAACGCTCGAACCCCACCGATAACTGCCACAATTCCTTTACTAATAGCACTAGAGATATGAACGGAACCGCGCTAAGATGACGCAGTTCCTGCGGGTCAGGCTTTAATATGTGGGAATGTATCTTACAGATCCCGCGTCAGCATCCGTGTGACTTTAGGGGCACCAGCATCAGAGTGTTTATACAAACCAAAGTAAATCACTTGCAATGTGTCATATTATTACTGTCTCGCCAAGTAGTGTAACATCCTAGGAGTTTTTAGGACAACATTTTGGCAGAGAGATAATGTCAAAGCCACGAAAGCTGAATGCTACCCTGAATTTAAGCTGGATGGGATCCCATGGATTCTTGGTACATGGACATCTTGGCAACGTCCCAAATCCTGCATCTAGACCAACTACAACACCTGATCCCAAATACTACTTGGTATATTCTACTATAGATACAAATCTCATTGGTGTTTTCTCACTTTGTTTGGTAATCTAGACCTAGTTTAAGGGTGAAAACATAGTGGAGTGGCGAGGGTAGAGGGTAGCCGAGAGAGTTGAAAAAATGCATGTATTTACACTTGGCAAAACATAGTGGAGCGGCGAGGGTAGAGGGTAGCCGAGAGGGTTGAAAATAATGCATGTATTTACACTTGGCAAAACATAGTGGAGCGGCGAGGGTAGAGGGTAGCCGAGAGGGTTGAAAATAATGCATGTATTTACACTTGGCAAAAAATAGTGGAGCGGCAAGGGTAGCCGCGAGGGTTGAAAATAATGCATGTATTTACACTTGGCAAAAAATAGTGGAGCGGCGAGAGTAGAGGGTAGCCGAGAGGGTTGAAAATAATGCATGTATTTACACTTGGCAAAAAATAGTGGAGCGGCGAGGGTAGCCGAGAGGGTTGATAATAATGCATGTATTTACACTTGGCAAAACATAGTGGAGCGGCGAGGGTAGAGGGTAGCCGAGAGGGTTGAAAATAATGCATGTATTTACACTTGGCAAAACATAGTGGAGCGGCGAGGGTAGCCGAGAGGGTTGAAAATAATGCATGTATTTACACTTGGCAAAACATAGTGGAGCGGCGAGGGTAGAGGGTAGCCGAGAGGGTTGAAAATAATGCATGTATTTACACTTGGCAAAAAATAGTGGAGCGGCAAGGGTAGCCGCGAGGGTTGAAAATAATGCATGTATTTACACTTGGCAAAAAATAGTGGAGCGGCGAGAGTAGAGGGTAGCCGAGAGGGTTGAAAATAATGCATGTATTTACACTTGGCAAAAAATAGTGGAGCGGCGAGGGTAGCCGAGAGGGTTGAAAATAATGCATGTATTTACACTTGGCAAAACATAGTGGAGCGGCGAGGGTAGAGGGTAGCCGAGAGGGTTGAAAATAATGCATGTATTTACACTTGGCAAAACATAGTGGAGCGGCGAGGGTAGCCGAGAGGGTTGAAAATAATGCATGTATTTACACTTGGCAAACATAGTGGAGCGGCGAGGGTAGAGGGTAGCCGAGAGGGTTGAAAATAATGCATGTATTTACACTTGGCAAAAAATAGTGGAGCGGCAAGGGTAGCCGCGAGGGTTGAAAATAATGCATGTATTTACACTTGGCAAAAAATAGTGGAGCGGCGAGAGTAGAGGGTAGCCGAGAGGGTTGAAAATAATGCATGTATTTACACTTGGCAAAAAATAGTGGAGCGGCGAGGGTAGCCGAGAGGGTTGAAAATAATGCATGTATTTACACTTGGCAAAACATAGTGGAGCGGCGAGGGTAGAGGGTAGCCGAGAGGGTTGAAAATAATGCATGTATTTACACTTGGCAAAACATAGTGGAGCGGCGAGGGTAGCCGAGAGGGTTGAAAATAATGCATGTATTTACACTTGGCAAAACATAGTGGAGCGGCGAGGGTAGAGGGTAGCCGAGAGGGTTGAAAATAATGCATGTATTTACACTTGCCAAAATATAGTGGAGCGGCGAGGGTAGAGGGTAGCCGAGAGGGTTGAAAATAATGCATGTATTTACACTTGGCAAAAAATAGTGGAGCGGCGAGGGTAGCCGAGAGGGTTGAAAATAATGCATGTATTTACACTTGGCAAAACATAGTGGAGCGGCGAGGGTAGAGGGTAGCCGAGGGGGTTGAAAATAATGCATGTATTTATATTTGCCAAAAAATAGTGGAGCGGCGAGGGTAGCCGAGAGGGTTGAAAATAATGCATGTATTTACACTTGGCAAAAAATAGTGGAGCGGCGAGGGTAGAGGGTAGCCGAGAGGGTTGAAAATAATGCATGTATTTACACTTGGCAAAACATAGTGGAGCGGCGAGGGTAGCCGAGAGGGTTGAAAATAATACATGTATTTATACTTGGCAAAACATAGTGGAGCGGCGAGGGTAGCCGAGGGTTGAAAATAATGCATGTATTTACACTTGGCAAAACATAGTGGAGCGGCGAGGGTAGAGGGTAGCCGAGAGGGTTGAAAATAATGCATGTATTTACACTTGCCAAAACATAGTGGAGCGGCGAAGGTAGAGGGTAGCCGAGAGGGTTGAAAATAATGCATGTATTTACACTTGCCAAAACATAGTGGAGCGGCGAGGGTAGAGGGTAGCCTAGAGGGTCCAACCCCTCTCGGCTACCCTCTTGGCTACCCTCTTGGCTACCCTCTTGGCTACCCTCTCGGCTACCCTCTCGGCTACCCTCTACCCGCGCCACTCCACTGTGTTTTCACCCTTACCTTACGTTATCAGGTGTATTTTCTTTTAGCGCGTTACCTACTTCTCTCAATAGGTAGGAAACATGCATATGAAGTTGACCTCGTGCAGTAATCCGGAAGTGCCGACTAGACAATTTCACGTTTCAGAAACTATATATCATGAAAATTTCGGGTATATATGGATGTCCACAGGGAATAACTTAAAAATCTCAACTTTTCAGAGGAGCTCAATTAGAGAGAATTTTACAGAGAAAACATGCTATTTTCGGATATGCAAAGAAACCCAAATATTTTTAAATCTCAAACGATGAAGGGTGTGAGATACTGACTTATTTACACTATCCATAAGTGTCAGGAGATAATCCTATGGTTTGTAAGTTGTATCCCCAAAAAAACATAAATGTGAAATAGAGGCCAAGTTCCTGCCACCACAAAGAAACACTCCCTTCCTCAAAAATATCCCCTCCTAAAACCCCCCAAAAACGCCTTACCATTCTACACTCCAAAAAAGTAGTATGGGTTGGTGTATTAATTCAACCAAAAATATTTGCCAATACAAGAGATGATACAAGAAAGAAATGGCCAAGTTCATTACTTGGAAGACCTCATAGTTACTTACTAAGAACAGTAAAGACACTTCAACTGACCTTTAAAAACAACAATAAAAATACTTATATCCAGTTACTAAAATATCACTTTCCTCAACCAGGTATATTCTTAAACTTGGCAATGTTTAGTTTTTATCTAAAGATAATTTCGGCACAAAAAAAACATTGCCAAGTTGCTTTATTTACTACATTTAAGAAAGAAGTCAGAACTGTTTTTAAGATGCGTCGAAATGTTTTTTAAAACATCAAATATAGGTTCTCCTTACCAAGACGATTCATTTGATACCCCACATGATGGGTTTCAGAAGGAATGATGGCATTTCGATGGAGCAAGAAGTAGAAAACGTCATAGGTAATATGACACTCCCGTATCAAGACCTACCTGCGTGCCAAGTTTGGTTAAAATAGGCCAAACGGTGTGAATTGGTATAAGGAACAAACATACAGACAGACAGCTGAAAGACCTTTTTTACCTAGCCTAGTGCATTCCCCGGACCAAGGCCTACCTGTGTGCCAAGTTTGGTCAAAATCGGTCAAATGGTGTGAATTTGTGTACGGAACAAACATGCAGACAGACAGCTGATAGACGATTTTGACTAGCCTATGGCACTACCCGGATAAAGACCGACATGTGTGTCAAATTTTGTCAAAACCGGTCAAACGGTGTGTATTTGTATAAGGAACAAACAGACAAACAGACAGCTGATAGACAATTTTTCCTAGCCTATGATTCTCCCCGTATCAAGACCCATCTGTGTCCCAAGTTTGGTCAAAATCGGTCAAACGGTACGGATTTGTAAGAGGAACAAACATACAGACAGAAAGCTGGTATAAGATTTTTACCGAGCCTGTATGCGTCTCTATTTGTTTCTTAAAACATCAAATATAGGTTCTTCATACCGAGACAATTCATTTGATACTCCACATCATGGGTTTCGGACGGAATGACGGGTTTCCGATGGAAGTACAAAACTGGCACGCCCCCGCCCCGGAAGCGGAGTCAAACACAACTTTTCGCGATTTTTCGATTTTTTCCTTTAATAACACCTTCATATCTATCTTCATGCAAAATTTCAAGTCTCTAGCATCATGGGAAGTGCCTAATAATTTTGATGAGTCAGTGAGTGAGTGAGTGAGTGAGTGAGTGAGTGAGTCCTATAAATCCCGATTTTCGATCGCTTATATCTCAGAAACTATTCGATGTAGAATTATGAAAATTTCCAGTTTTACTCACATCCAGTAGTTTAATACCTGTGTAAAATTTCATAAATTTATCTTCACCTGGTTGAAAGTTATGAGAGGGTAAAAATCGGCTCTAAGACCGCCTGTAATATACACACAGTATGCTTAGGCCGGAACTTGGCCTGGCGCACTACCGTGCGCCTAGATTGCCCATTTTTTGACTTACCAACTTATTCCCTATGAATGGTCTGCCTTTTATGAATAATACAAAAATATTTCGTGTAATTTCGATGGTCAAGCTCGTTAGCCAGCAGAATCAGTCCAGCGGAACATTTTTTGACCGAAATTTCCGCGGATAAAAAATCTTACTTTATTGAGTTAATTTTCTTGCACACACTTTTTATAGGTTTCCTAACTTAGGGAAACGAATAAAACTATTTTCAATTTTAGATAATTTAATGTGATTTTTGGCTTGTGTAATTGGTAAGGTTGAACTTATAACGCAATCCGGAAATGACGAATAGTAAATTTCACGTTTCAAAAGCCATAGACCAGAAAAACAACGGTTGTTGAAAGTTGTATTCGTATATCCAAGGTCATATCTATAACCTTTGTCAAGAAAAATGAAAAAAATGTCCGACTCGCAGGAACTGCATCATCTTAGCGCGGTTCCGTTCTTATCCCTAATCTCATTTGGAAAGATTAAAATAAAAACTGTTTTTGGTTCCACCTTTCTTAAAGGGTCTAGATTTATGGTCTTACCTGAAGAAGTCGGCCAACCCCAAAAAGGCCCCCGCATTGAGGCAGTTGAATGTAGTCAAGGTCTTCGAATCTCTCTCTTGGAAAGCTATTTTTCTAACAATAAATTCTTTTACCTATTTTACATAACCCGATTTATTGTCAAATACATTATCCAACTATAATCAATTAAAAAATAACAAGGAATAAAAACAGACAAAAAGAAAAGTTCCAATAAACGAAATCAATTACTTCAAAGTTTTAAGCTCTTATTTCTCCGATTGACATCGCCTAATCAAAACTTTCTTCAGAACCTTTTTTGTAGAGAATTTAGTAAGCTTTCGAATGGTAACCTTCTGCTTCGCAAGATTCTCAACCATTTTCGAGATATTAAGGAAAGTATACAAAGTTCCCAAAACATTTCATGTCTGTTAATAAAATATTTTATTCTAACCCTTCCTTATCTCCAAACGTAACCAAAATGTCAACATATTACTTTTGATAAAATTCGAAGAAGCAGAAAATGTTTCAACTGTATCCCATGATTTTAAGTACCCAAACCAAAAACGTTATTCAACAACTATTTTTCCAATTTTCTCGGAAACGGTTAAAGCTATCGCCTTAAAAATGGTTTCATTCGTTTTCCTAGGCCAAGAAGCCTATAAAAAGTAAGCGGAACGATTTTGTTCGCGCGACATTCGGTCCAAAAACCATGTTCCGGTGGGCGGATTTCGCTGGTTAACGAACTTGACCTTTCAAATTAGACGAAAGATTTTTCTACCAAATTTCATCAAAATTGGACCATTATTGAGGCCAGGAAAGCGCGAACAGACAAATATATATATATATATATATATATATATATATATATATATACAAATTTGAACCACCGTTATTTTCGGTCTCTAGGGGTTCTGAAACGTAAAATTTTCTAGTCGGCACTTCCGGATTGTTTCATGAGGTCAACCTTATAAGCGGGGTTCCTCCCTATGAAAGGAGGGAGGAACCGCGCTAAAAGAACAACTAAAATAACGGATATATCTCAAAATCGGTTAGAGACTCGTAGTTTTTTTTTTTTTTTTTTTTTTTTTTTTTACGGCGCATCGACATAAATCTTGGCCATTAGCGCCGTCGTCCAGGGTGAAGCCCGGAATTTTGAGTTGAGAAAATTTCTGGCGCCGGTGGGGATCGAACCCACCGTCTCCCGCTTATGAATCGAGCGCGCTAGCCACTAGACCACGGGAGACCCCAGAGACTCCTAGTAATTGTAATGTATCTATTCAAAGGCTTATTAAGTTTCCTACAAATATACTCCTTATGTGATTTTGATTGATTGATCACATTTGGAAAAATCAGTACTCAAATTGAGAACTTAGCGATTTGTATACAGCTTTCATCATGAAGATCATACTTCAGTTTGAGACTTCAATTGACATTTTGACATGTCCTTACACGTTTTATGAATGCTTAAGACAAAATATTAACTGTTTCTATTCTAAGCATTTCAAATAATAATATCGAATATGAATCGATCTTTTGAATCGATTCGAAATAAAATGAAAAGATCGATCCACAAAAAAATATCGACGAGTTTAGATCGGTTCAAAATATCGATCTTCTAGGCTCAGAGGATCGATCAACAAAAAAATATCGACGAGTTTAGATCGATTCAAAATATCGATCTTCTAGGCTCAGAAGATCGATCCACAAAAAAATATCGACGAGTTTAGATCGATTCAAAATATCGATCTTCTAGGCTCAGAAGATCGATCCACAAAAAAAATATCGACGAGTTTAGATCGATTCAAAATATCGATCTCCTAGGTTCAGAAGATCGATCCACAAAAAAATATCGACGAGTTTAGAACGATTCAAAATATCGATCTTTTAGGCTCAGAAGATCGATCCGCAAATAAAATATCGACGAGTTTAGATCGATTCAAAATATCGATCTTCTAGGCTCAGAAGATCGATCCACAAAAAAATATCGACGAGTTTAGATCGATTCAAAATATCGAACTTCTAGGCTCAGAAGATCGATCCACAAAAAAATATCGACGAGTTTAGATCGATTCAAAATATCGATCTTCTAGGCTCAGAAGATCGATCCACAAAAAAAATATCGACGAGTTTAGATCGATTCAAAATATCGATCTTCTAGGCTCAGAAGATCGATCCACAAAAAAATATCGACGAGTTTAGATCGATTCAAAATATCGATCTTCTAGGCTCAGAAGATCGATCCACAAAAAAATGTCGACGAGTTTGGATCGATTCAAAATATCGATCTTCTAGGCTCAGAAGATCTATCCACAAAAAAATGTCGACGAGTTTAGATCGATTCAAAATATCGATCTTCTAGGCTCAGAAGATCTATCCACAAAAAAATATCGACGAGTTTAGATCGATTCAAAATATCGATCTTCTAGGTTCAGAAGATCGATCCACAAAAAAATATCGACGAGTTTAGATCGGTTCAAAATATCGAACTTCTAGGCTCAGAAGATCGATCCACCAAAAAATATCGACGAGTTTAGATCGATTCAAAATATTGATCTTCTAGGCTCAGAAGATCGATCCACAAAAAAATATCGACGAGTTTAGATCGGTTCAAAATATCGATCTTCTAGGCTCAGAAGATCGATCCACAAAAAAATATCGACGAGTTTAGATCGGTTCAAAATATCGATCTTCTAGGCTCAGAAGATCGATCCACAAAAAAATATCGACGAGTTTAGATCGATTCAAAATATCGATCTTCTAGGCTCAGAAGATCGATCCACAAAAAAATAACGACGAGTTTAGAACGATTCAAAATATCGATCTTCTAGGTTCAGAAGATCGATCCACAAAAAAATATCGACGAGTTTAGAACGATCCAAAATATCGATCTTTTAGGCTCAGAAGATCGATCCACAAAAAAAATATCGACGAGCTTAGATCGATTCAAAATATCGATCTTCTAGGCTCAGAAGATGGATCAACAAAAAAATATCGACGAGTTTAGAACGATTCAAAATATCGATCTTTTAGGCTCAGAAGATCGATCCGCAAATAAAATATCGACGAGTTTAGATCGATTCAAAATATCGATCTTCTAGGCTCAGAAGATCGATCCACAAAAAAATATCGACGAGTTTAGATCGATTCAAAATATCGAACTTCTAGGCTCAGAAGATCGATCCACAAAAAAATATCGACCAGTTTAGATCGATTCAAAATATCGATCTTCTAGGCTCAGAAGATCGATCTACCAAACTTCGATATGGATCGATTTAACGTTGACTTGCAATTACCTACAAAATTCGTATTCCATTTCGATTCGAACAGATTCACATCGGGGAATTGGCCATCACTACTAGGAATCGACCTGCAGCATAATTAGTTTCTATCTTCTAACCTGTGGAATATTACTCCAACTTTCTTCGATTGTGTTCTTGTACAATTGTAACAACCAAACATTTTGCGCTCAATACTTATTACCAATTGAAACTATTATAATATTAAAATATCAAAAAGAAAGTAAAACCTTTTGAGAGATTTAGCCAGCCAACACGGCCGCCATCGGGTTTATTTAGGTGTCAGATTTTTTCTCCAAAACATCCCCTCCCCTCCGATAATCACTTCATTACGATAAAAGTCTACAAGCTGTAATATAGTGTATCCGTAAAGCCAGATTAAAATTTAAAACCTTTCTAGCAGGGACTGAGATAACAGAGAGAGGAGCAGGCAGAATCCCCACGGCGGCACAAGGACGCTACTCTCATATATTTCATGATTTTCCTTCCTGTTCCTATGATCAAAGCCCTCAAAGGAGCTGTGGTTGCCCCTGGCTTGGGGCCAGAACTTGGCCCAGAGAGCGTCCGAGCATCAGCACTTTTAAAGGATATCGATTCTTTGAAAAGATCGGTCCTTGGCTATCGATTCTTTAAAAAGATTGGCTCTTGAATATCGATTTGTTAAAAAGATCGGCCCTTGGAGATCCATTCTTTAAAAAGATCGGCTCTTGAATCTCGATTTGTTAAAAAGATCGGTCCGTGGAAATCCATTCTTTAAAAAGATCGGTCCTTGGAAATCCACTCTTAAAAAAAAAGTTGGCCCTTGGAGATTGATTTTTTAAAAAGATCGGCCCTTGGAGATAGATTTTTTAAAATATTGGCCCTTGGAGATCGAATCTTTAAAAAGATCGGCCCTTGGAGATCCATTCTTTAAAAAGATAGGTCCTTGGAAATCCATTCTTTAAAAAGACCGGTCCTTGGACTTCCACTCTTAAAAAGAGTTGGCCCTTGGAGATTGATTCTTTAAAAAGATCGGCCCTTGGAGATAGATTTTTTAAAAATTTTGGCCCTTGGAGATCGATTCTTTAAAAAGATCGGCCCTTGGAGATCGATTCTTTAAAAAGATTGGCCCTTGGAAAAAGATTCTTTAAAAAGATCGGCACTTGGAGATCCATTCTTTAAAAAGATCGGCACTTGGAAATCCATTCTTTAAAAAGATCGGTACTTGGAGATCCATTCTTTAAAAAGATCGGTCCTTGGAAATCCAGTCTTAAAAAAAAATTGGCCTTTGGAGATTGATTCTTTAAAAAGATCGGCCATTGAAGATCGATTCTTTAAAAAGATCGGCCCTTGGAGATCGATTCTTTAAAAAGATTGGCCCTTGGAAATAGATTATTCATAGATTATTCATTGAAGATCGATTCTTTAAAAAGATTGGCCCTTGGAAAAAGATTCTTTAAAAAGATCGGCACTTGGAGATCCATTCTTTAAAAAGATCGGCACTTGGAAATCCATTCTTTAAAAAGATCGGCACTTGGAGATCCATTCTTTAAAAAGATCGGTCCTTGGAAATCCAGTCTTAAAAAAAAATTGGCCTTTGGAGATTGATTCTTTAAAAAGATCGGCCATTGAAGATCGATTCTTTAAAAAGATCGGCCCTTGGAGATCGATTCTTTAAAAAGATTGGCCCTTGGAAATAGATTATTCATAAGATCGGCACTTTGAAATAGATTATTTAAAAAGATCGGCCATTGAAGATCGATTCTTTAAAAAGATCAGCACTTGGAGATCGATTCTTTAAAACGATCGGCCCTTGGAGATAGGTTCTTTAATAACATCGGCCATTGGAGGTAGATTCCTTAAAAAGATCGGCCCTTGGAGATCGATTCTTTAAAAAGAGATCGGTACTTGGAGATCCATTCTTTAAAAAGATCGGCACTTGGAGATCCAATCTTTAAAAAGATCGGTCCTTGGAGATTGATCCTTTAAAAAGATCGGCTATTGAAGATCGATTCTTTAAAAAGATCGGCCCTGGGATATAGATTCTTTAAAAAGATCGGCACTTGGAGATCCATTCTTTAAAAAGATCGGCCATTGAAGATCGATTCTTTAAAAAGATCGGCCCTTGGATATAGATTCTTTAAAAAGATCGGCACTTGGAGATCCATTCTTTAAAATGATCGGCACTTGGAGATCCATTCTTTAAAAAGATCGGCACTTGGAAGTCCATTCTGTAAAAAGATCGGTATTTGGAGATCCAGTCTTTAAAAAGATCAGCCCTTGGAAATCCATTCTTTAAAAAGATCGTTACTTGGGGATCCATTCTTTAAAAAGATAGGTCCTTGGAAATCCATTCTTAAAAAATGTTGGCCCTTGGAGATTGATTCTTTAAAAATATCGGCCCTTGGAGATAGATTCTTTAAAAAGATCGGCACTTGGAGATCCACTCTTTAAAAAGATCGGCCCTTGGAGATAGATTTGTTTTAAATATTGGTCTTTAGAGATTTATTCTATAAAAGGATCGGCCCTTGGAGATCGATTCAAACAATCGATATTCAAGAATACTGATATTTTAAAATATCGATTCAGATCTCCCATCTCTACAATAACACCTTAAGGATAGGAACGGAAATTCGATAAGATGAGGCAGTTTTTGCGAGTTGGAAGCTTTATATAATTTTATGATTATATGCTGATGGAACATTAGAATGGAAATTTTGTAAATGAAAAGTTATGAAGAGATTGAATGAACTTTTGCCCCTGCCACTTATATGCAAGATTAGTTTGTAGGTTATTGGATATGACGTTTCAGCTATAATTTGAAGTTGTTTAGTTTGAATTATGAATTTCAGACACGTGTGTTGGAAAGGCGAAGTTATCCACCGCTGGGAATTCAATTTCCATACTGTTCACAACTAGAATTATTCCACCCGTTTGAACTTTAACTGGATCCTCAACTGTAAGGTAGCAAACAATGTTCCAATGAAAACTGTCGGCATTTTGTTGATAGCTAGGTTTCACCGTTTGGAAATTAATATTATTACTCAAAGTGTCTTTGAAATCTATATACATATATAAAATCACGTGTCTGTCTGTTTGTCCGTTTGTCTGTTTGTTCCTTATACAAATCTACACCGTTCGACCGATTTTGACAAAACCTGGCACAATGGTAGGTCTTGACACGGGAAATCTCCTAGACTAGGTCAAAATAGTCAAATTTCAAAATTTGGTCAAAAGGTCAAACATTTTGTTCAAGAAAAATTGGCTACACTGAACCATGCAGATTCTGACGGCTATTTTGAATAATGTCTCTAATTTATTTGTTGATGTTCTTGATAATTAGAATAACTCGAACTCATTGATGACTTTACATCATTATATTATCATGTAATGCAGTTTAATTCAATTTTATTTCAACAGTCACTGTCCTGAAGCAGCGCTGTCCTTTATTTAATAAGAGCTATCTATTCGCAGGCTCAGGTGCTGGCCTCTGTCGGTTTTTTTCGGGACAGCTGTGGTGCTGGCCTCTGTTGGATTTTTCACGGACTACATCTAGACATATATAAACAAATTCACACCGTTTGACCGATTTTGACGTAACTGGGTATACAGGTAGATCTTGATATGGGGAGAGTCATAGGCAGAAAGTAGGTGTAGCATGGCACACTGGGTAACAGCTAGTATACAGGTAGATCTTGATGCGGGGAGAGTCATAGGCAGAAAGTAGGTGTAGCATGGCACACTGGGTAACAGCTAGTATACAGGTAGATCTTGCTACGGGGAGAGTCCTAGGCAGAAAGTAGGTGTAGCATGGCACACTGGGTAACAGCTAGTATACAGGTAGATCTTGATGCGGGGAGAGTCATAGGCTGAAAGTAGGTGTAGCATGGCTCACTCGGTAACAGCTAGTATACAGGTAGATCTTGATACCGGGAGAGTCATAGACAGAAAGTAGGTGTAGCTAGGTACACTACGTAACAGCTAGTATACAGGTAGATCTTGATACGGGGAGTGTCATAGGCAGAAAGTAGGTGTAGCTAGGTACACTAGGTAACAGCTAGTATACAGGTAGACCTTGCTGCGGGGAGAGTCATAGGCAGAAAGTAGGTGTAGCAAGGTACACTAGGTGACAGCTAGTATACAGGTAGATCTTGATGCGGGGAGAGTCCTAGGCAGAAAGTAGGTGTAGCATGGCACACTGGGTAACAGCTAGTATACAGGTAGATCTTGATACGGGGAGAGTCATAGACAGAAAGTAGGTGTAGCATGGCACACTGGGTAACAGCTAGTGTACAGGTTGATCTTGATACGGGGAGAGTCATAGGCAGAAAGTAGGTGTAGCAAGGTTCACTAGGTAACAGCTAGTATACAGGTAGATCTTGATGCGGGGAGAGTCATAGGCAGAAAGTAGGTGTAGCATGGCACACTGGGTAACAGCTAGTATACAGGTAGATCTTGATACGGGGAGAGTCATAGACAGAAAGTAGGTGTAGCATGGCACACTGGGTAACAGCTAGTGTACAGGTTGATCTTGATACGAGGTGAGTCATAGGCAGAAAGTAGGTGTAGCATGGCACACTGGGTAACAGCCAGTATACAGGTAGATCTTGTTGCGGGGAGAGTCATAGGCAGAAAGTAGGTGTAGCAAGGTACACAAGGTAACAGCTAGTATACAGGTAGATCTTGATGCGGGGAGAGTCATAGACAGAAAGTAGGTGTAGCATGGCACACTGGGTAACAGCTAGTGTACAGGTTGATCTTGATAAGAGGTGAGTCATAGGCAGAAAGTAGGTGTAGCATGGCACACTGCGTAACAGCTAGTATACAGGTAGATCTTGTTGCGGGGAGAGTCATATGCAGAAAGTAGGTGTAGCAAGGTTCACTAGGTAACAGCTAGTATACAGGTAGATCTTGATACGGGGAGAGTCATAGACAGAAAGTAGGTGTAGCATGGCACACTGGGTAACAGCTAGTGTACAGGTTGATCTTGATACGGGGAGAGTCATAGACAGAAAGTAGGTGTAGCATGGCACACTGGGTAACAGCTAGTGTACAGGTTGATCTTGATACGGGGAGAGTCATAGGCAGAAAGTAGGTGTAGCAAGGTTCACTAGGTAACAGCTAGTATACAGGTAGATCTTGATGCGGGGAGAGTCATAGGCAGAAAGTAGGTGTAGCATGGCACACTGGGTAACAGCTAGTATACAGGTAGATCTTGATACGGGGAGAGTCATAGACAGAAAGTAGGTGTAGCATGGCACACTGGGTAACAGCTAGTATACAGGTAGATCTTGATACGGGGAGAGTCATAGACAGAAAGTAGGTGTAGCATGGCACACTGGGTAACAGCTAGTGTACAGGTTGATCTTGATACGAGGTGAGTCATAGGCAGAAAGTCGGTGTAGCATGGCACACTGGGTAACAGCTACTGCATAACAAATATTGACTATCTTTACTGACTAGTCAATTTATCGTTTGAAAATACTTGTGAATTACACAACTGTAGAGCCGAAATTTCTTTTGAGTAGACTATGTAATGGAAGTTTCTAATTATTTTTTTTTTTTTTTATTTTTTCCCCAGTGAATTGGCTTGTGGAATGATAAAAATAAATACATATACAGGGTGGCCAAATTGAAAATATGAACTAAGGACCTGAAAACATTAAAACAATTTCCTCTGAAGGTTTTTCCCCAAAAGCTTTGTTTAGTATATATTCACACCTAAAGATTTTCATTTTATGAATTACTTTGGTTTTTTAAATGAATATCATTTATTTATTTGTTCCAAATACTTTTTTTGATTAAACATAAAAATAAAATTAATATTAAATATTGCTCAAAGTGCTTTCACGCGTCACATTCATAATCGTTGTTGAGAAAAATAAGGAAAAATACATTTTCTTGGGATTTTTGGATGCATTCTAGTATATCTCGAAACCGGTTGGTAAATCGTGGTAAACGAAAAACGTCTATCCTGAAGCTTATTAAATTTCCTAGAGATGCGGTATGTAAGCGACTTTCAGTAGATCGATTGTATTCGGAGAAATCGATGATTAAATGGACTCATTTCCGCATAGGATAATGTTAGTTTTCTGTTGAGGCGCCTAAGATCTTGCTTCTCTTTGAGATTTCCTATTAGGATAATGTCAGTTTCCTGTTTAGGCGCCTAAGATCTTGCTTCTCTTTGAGATTTCCGCTTAGGATAATGTCAGTTTTCTGTTGAGGTGCCTATGATCTTGCTTCTCTTTGAGATTTCCGCTTAGGATAATGGCAGTTTTCTGTTGAGGCGCCTAAGATCTTGCTTCCCTTTGAGATTTCCGCTTAGGATAATGGCAGTTTCCTGTTGAGGCACCTAAGATCTTGCTTCCCTTTGAGATTTCCGCTTAGGATAATGGCAGTTTCCTGTTGAGGCGCCTAAGATATTGCTTCTCTTAGAGATTTCCGCTTAGGATAATGGCAGTTTCCTGTTGAGGCACCTAAGATCTTGCTTCCCTTTGAGATTTCCGCTTAGGATAATGGCAGTTTCCTGTTGAGGCGCCTAAGATATTGCTTCTCTTAGAGATTTCCGCTTAGGATAATGGCAGTTTCCTGTTGAGGCACCTAAGATCTTGCTTCCCTTTGAGATTTCCGCTTAGGATAATGGCAGTTTCCTGTTGAGGCGCCTAAGATATTGCTTCTCTTAGAGATTTCCGCTTAGGTGTGACGTGGCGTCCTGCGGGGAGTGAGAACCTGCTTTCTCTACCTCTTTGGACTGATAACATTTCACGTTTTATATTTTATTTGGAATTCGCACCACTTGTAAATGTTTACTATCCACAAAAGATAGTCAATTTTCTTCTCCATTTTGGATGTAATAGTTTCTTATATAATTTAAGATTTTTATTCTTCTGTTTTTTTTCCCGTGGTCGGTAGGCCTTGGAGGAGTGGCATCGGTTCTAGGGGGAGTCTGTGAAAAATGGCGTAGGTAGACGCTAGTGCCAGGGAAGAAAAGTTTTTTTTTTTTGGTTGCAAGTATGAGGTTTCCAGCTTTTAAGGAGGGACTGAGGCGTCCTTTTTGTTAACAATGAAAATGAAGATCCAGTAGCACGAAGAGGCGGCATTTGTCTTCTTGGTTTATCGTTTTGGCCGAACATGTGATTGGAACTCCATGTGGTAGGCTTTTAGAGCATATTGTGGGACATATGAGTGAGTAACCCATACATTTTATCTTCTGCTGGACACCAGTCTCCACGTTTCATTTATCTCCAGGCCTCATTTAAACTTTTTTTTTTTGCCGTTCAAGTACTGCCATGAGTGCAAGTAACTATATTGTGTATAACTTAAAAATTTGGGAAAAGTTAAGTTTACTATCGCTAAATAAGTTATAGGCAATGCCAGATCACCAAAATTTTGTGTTGTAATCGGATATTGGTGTCTATGCCAGGTTTTGGAATTGTACATGTAGTTGCAATTCAATAGTTCTTCCCGATGTGTGTACTATGCCAATTTATTGGATAGTTATGGACTTCAGTTATTATTAAGATTTTATTCAAAGTCTATATTTTTGCTTCTTCCCACATTAATGATTATACCTGGTGTATGTATATATATGTATATTTATGTTTTTATCGAGAGTCCAATTGTTGGCTTCTTCCCAGATTACTGATAGTATCTGGTGTATATGCATATATGTTTATCTATCGATATCTTTTACTATATTATTCAATATTTGAGTGATATTTCTATATATATATGTATAGATATTTATGCTTTTATTATGAGTCTAATTTTGTTCTTCCCAGATTACTGATAGTATCTGGTGTATTTGCATATATGTTTATCTATCGATACCTTTTGCTATATTATTCAATACTTGAATAGTATTGATTCGTCTTGTGATATTTCTATGTGTATATATATATATATATATATATATATATATATATATATATATATATGTTTATGCTTTTATTAAGAGTCTAATTTTGTTCTTCCCAGATTACTGATAGTATCTGGTGTATATGCATATGTGTTTATCTATCGATACCTTTTGCTATATTGTTCAGTATTGGAATGATATTGATTCTTCTTGTGATATTTAAAATATATATATATTCATGCTTACCCCTTTTATTGGGCATTTATTTAATTTTTTTTTGGTATTCATAGATATTTATTATATTTAAGGTATATATATGTGTACATGTATTTGTTATCTTACTGGGAACATTTTGTACTTATTTCAATATAGTTACCAGCTCTGGAGTATCTTGTTGTTTCCTTTTTTTTTTTATTTGGATCACCTGGGTTTCATACCACATTGAACCTGGCTATCCGTTGTCTATCCGGATAAATTGTACCACCCCAGGTGTTGGTAAGTGAGTCTTTCAAATTAAATTTATTTCGGTACATAGGATAGTGTCAGTTTCCTGTTAAGGCGCCTAAGATCTTGCTTCTCTTTGAGATTTAATATTTTTTTTTTTTTTTTAGGTAAGATTAAAAGAAAACAATATATGTTTCCATTCTTAGCTATCCAAATGAAACTGGCCATAAGAACGAAAATGCGCTGAAATATTTCTAATTTTTTAAATATGTTTTAAACTAACAGGTGCCTATGATTACAGCTATGTTAAAAAAGTCCGACTCGCAGGAACCTTAGCGCGGTTCCGTTCTTATCCCTAGACTCATTTGGAAAGATTAAAATAGAAACAGTTATTATTTTGGTTCCACCTTCCTTGAAAGGTCTTGATTTATGATCCTACCTGGATGGGTCATAAATCCCGCATAGAGGCAGTTGAAAAGGCGCAAGGTCGAATCTCTCTCTTGGAAAGCAATATTTCTAACAATAAATTGTTTTTCTTATTTTACTTAACCAGTTTTATTGTCAAATACATTATTCAACTATAAAAAATTAAAAAATAACAAGGAATAAAAACAGACAAAAAGAACCGTTCGAATAAACGAAATCAATTACTTTAAAGTTTTAAGAACTTATTTCTCTGATTGACATCGCCTAATCAAAACATTCATCAGAACCTTTTTTGTAGAGATTTAGTAAGCTTTCGAATGGTAACCTTCCGCTTCCGGATTCCGTCATGAGGTCAACCTTATAAGCGGGGTTCCTCCCTATGGAGGGAGGGCGGAACCGTGCTAAAAGTGAGAAAGACGCCTCCTTTAAACATGCACGCCTAACGCTTCATGATGTTAGCAATTTACATGATTGACAAGACTCATGCACGGCACCATTGTTATGGTGGTAAACGGGGGAAGGACCATGCGACTGAATCGATAACTAGCGGCAAACTTCAAAGGTAGGTTTTGTAATCAACTCCAGAAGCAAATCTACCATGACGCCTACTTTGTTCATAAATTACCAAATTCATTGACATTTATGAACACAATTCAGTATACTGCAATGTGGTAATGTATTCTATACATGTTCCATTTTATAAATACTACATGTATTTTAGTTATGTACGTTACATAGGAAGTTAAGTATAAACATGAGTTAAAAATTAACTATAAAAGAGGTTAATGATGGGAAAATATACAGGGTGATTCAGGTCTAAGTAGCCAAACTCTAGGAGGTGATTGTAGACATAATTTCCAACAAAAACGTTTCTTTGAAGTATGGTCCGATTCCAAAAGAAAAAGGATCTACGTCCAATTTTCTGTTTTTTTAACGTAGTCTTGTTTTTTAATGAACAAAAAAGGATTTCTCAAAATATATTCAAGATAATTAAATTCTAATTATGCCATCATAAAATAGACAAAATTTCCTTTAAAAATACAGTAATTTAATTCACTAAAATTATTATTAAAAGATACTTTCTGGACTTCGAATAACGCACTTCTGTTTTTATCAATGAATCAGAGTTTGTTCGCGATTTTTTTCCTCAGTCCTCTAACGGACTACAGGTTCAATACTTACACGAAAACTTCTGCATTTAGTAAGCATTAAATCCATGCAAATAAAGTGGAGGTTTATTGAGGGATAAATTGAAAGATTGGCTCCCTTTTGTCAAAAAAATGTGGAATGTAGTTTTGTTACTTTCAAATACCTTGTGTGAAGAAATTAAAAATTATTCATTTTAAATGAAATTTCAGTGCGTTATTCGACGTCCAGGAAATTTTAAAGGAAATTTTATCTATTTTATGATAGCATAATTAGAATTAAATTATCTTGAATATATTTTGAGAAATCCTTTCTTGTTCATTAAAAAACATGACTACGTAACAAAAACAGATAGTTGGACATAGCTCCTTTTCCTTTCGGAATCGGACCATACTTGAAATGTACTTTTTTGTTGGAAATGATGTCTACAATCACCTCCTAGAGTTTGGCTACTTAAACCTGAATCATCCTGTATAATTTACAATACAACAACAAATAAAAGTCTAAAACTTTTATTTGTTTTTAGTATTATTTTATGGTTTTAGTTTCATTTATGTAAATTATATATTTTCCCATCGCTTTAGACTTTTATCCCGGTTATTGGACAAACGCTCGAAACTATCATTGAGTAACAAACGACTTATATACAATACCGTACTCCGAACAATATTGACTTATGGGCTAGAACTATGGGGTTCCACTAAACCTTCCAATTCCTACAGAATACAAACAATGCAATCCAAAATCCTCCGAAGAATATCCAATGCTCCTTACTATGTCTCGAACCTAACCCTGCATAATGACTTCAATATCCCCTTTATCCAATCCCTGGCCAAATCAGTCTATCAGAAGATCCATTCCAATCTCCCTGGCCATCCAAATCCTTTGATAAATTCTCTATCCTCTTTCCGAAATCCACAAACTCCTCATACAAGACTGAAGCGGAGGTGGCCTAGAGACAATTTGCTTTAACATCTGCAGTGCACAAAATGTATTATATGTTCTTTTAAAAAATGTTTACAGTTGTTTGAATTTTTTTCTTAAAATGTATTATTCTTGTGGTTTATGTAATTCTTCATATTCCCAAATCATGCTTCACAAAGTCATTGTTTCAGTACCAGCAATATTACTGGAAATATGTAAAACTCATATTGTTGTAACAATCAATAAAAAAAATAATAATAAATTCAATTTACGTTAGCAGTGGCAAGCAGTGTGATGGGTGACGATGTAAACCGACTTTAGCAGTCGCGAGCAGTGTGAAGGGTGAAGCTATACGCAGTCGTTAGCTGTGGCAAGCAGTGTGATGGGTGACGATGTAAACCGACTTAAGCAGTCGCGAGCAGTGTGAAGGGTGAAGCTATACGCAGTCGTTAGCTGTGGCAAGCAGCGTGAGTAGTGTCGGTATATACCGACGTTAGCAGTGGAGAGCAGTGTGAGGGGTGTCGATGTATGCCGACGTTAGCAGTGGAGAGCAGTGTGGGGAGTGTTGGTATATGCCCACGATAGCAGTGGCGAGCAGTGTGAGGGGTGTTGCTATACACCGACGATAGAAGTGGCGAGCAGTGTGATGGGTGTTGATGTATGCCGGCGTTAGCAGTGGAGAGCAGTGTGAGGAGTGTTGGTATATGCCGACGATAGGAGTGGCGAGCAGTGTGAGGGGTGTCGATGTGTGCCGGCGTTAGCAGTGGAGAGCAGTGTGAGGAGTGTTGGTATATGCCGACGATAGCAGTGGCGAGCAGTGTAAGGGGTGTCGATGTATACCGACGTTAGCAGTGGAGAGCAGTGTGAGGGGTGTCGATGTATACCGACGTTAGCAGTGGATAGATGTGTGAAGGGTGTTGGTATATGTGAGGTGTGCGAGGTAACGATATATGCAGGGGTCAGCCGTCACTAGCAGCGTGAGGAGTGCCGGCGTTACTAGTGGCGAGCATGTTAGACATGTCGGCATATGTCGTCGTTACGAATCTAAGGTTTTAATTGTACTTTTATAGCTTCGATATTTTTGTCTCTTTCATTTCTGGCGTTTCTTGGTGGGTGGTATTTTTAGTCGCTCGCGCGCTCGCAATAAAGGCCTCATAAAGTCCATCCCTAACACTGCTCAGTCAAGATCTATTCTGATCAGTCTAGCATTTAACCGCACTGCTATGTCTCAAACCAGTTCCATCGCGGTGTCTTCTGCGACAATTATACTGTGCTTTCTCTACCACGTTCCGCTATGCTCGCACAGTACTTGTTTCATCCTCTTCTACGTCTACACCCGCCTCATTACTCCCCATCCACAAGTATATTTTAATTACACTCTTCATTCATATTATGTGGTATTGTCATCTGAAAATACTCGTTCTAGAATATAGAACATAATATTCCTGCACAATTCCGATGGCTACAGTGAATACTTGGCCCTTTTAGAACCAAGCTACATATATATATATATATATATATATATATATATATATATATAATTAGTAGGAACTATAATTGCTGCTCGTGGATTGTGCCATAACTATAAGGAAGGTTTATGACATCCCATCTCCACCGAGTCTGCAGAAGCAAACTTCAACCCAGCCCGAACCAATCAGGTCACCTAATCTAATGACAACCAGTTAGCCAGTAGTGCCCTCTCTCGAACTAATTCTCGAAGTTATGGATTCTCTCTCTTGATGCGGACGGACCAATCGATATTTCAAAACTGCAAAAAAGTTTACTTAAAATATTTACTCGGTACAATTTAATAATTTACCAGAAGAAAGTTTCTATGCAGCATTCCCACAAGAAATGGTTGAACAATGTCGGTTACCAGCAAAATTGGATCATCTGGAGGAGAGTACATGGGCGTATATAGAAATTAATTTTTTTTTTTGGGGGGGGAGGGGGTCTGAGAGCATTTGGGGGTATGGAATACTAAAAATCTAGAACTTGAAATAGTGAGCCAATTAAAACGTTATTACTCCCAATAAAAAATATTTTTACTGAACTAATTATAAGTGATCTTACTTAATTTATTTTTAATGTATTATGTCATTTTTACCGATTTCGTGAGGGTGGGTGGCTGAGAGTATTTGAGGGTACTAACGTATATAGAAAATAATTTCGGGGGGGGGGGGAGTTGGGAGCATTTAGGCATTTTGGGTGTAGGAAAATCTCGGTAAAATGGGTGGTTTTAAGCTTTTCTGGACACCTAGTAGGCCAGGGTAAATGTAGAAGATATTTTTCGTTGTTATAGGCCTTTTTTAAATGAAATTTCGGGGGGGGGGCTCCAGCCCCCTCTTATGCCCATGGGAGAGTTACATATTAATCTGTCCTTGACGGTCCTAATTTTTGCTTCCTTGTAATGAATCTCGAAATATGTCTTACCCAACTAATGTCAAAAATCTCTTGTAATAATAAGAAAAATCTGGGTCCATTAACTCAAAAATCTGGGTCCATTAACTCAAAAATCTGGGTCCATTAACTCAAAAATCTGGGTCCATTAACTCAAAATCAATTATTTTGTTATTTCTTTTTTATTTATTTATTTATTTTACTATGTTGTCAGTTGTATTAATCAATTTTTGTATATACCATTAATCATATTTGTGAGCAAACTTAACCAATGTACTTAAAAATGTACAGATGTTAAATAAACGTATTATTTAAAAAAAAAAAAAAAAAAAAAAAAATTAACTCAAAAAATATTTTTTTTAATATTAATTCATTGAGTTGTTGATATCAAATAGGAATATACTCTTTTCTCGTTCAGAGGCATTCAAAAGTAAAAACTGAAATTTTGTATTCGCCAAAATAAAATTTTTTATTTATTGAACAGTTAGGTTAAGGCTATACCTCAGCAATGTAGCACAAACTAACCCACTTATCCAGGAACGTGTTTAGTTATGCACCTCTTGCGTTAGTAGCAATCTCACTTAAACATACATAAATTTTATTGAATACCTTTTTAGCAAAATGAAGGACGAGGTACATGAGGCAACTAACCAACATTTTCAAGAGAAAAATAGCTTTAAGGATAAATATAGGAACAGACTAAAAATACACACCAGACATTACACAGATCTGCACCTTGCATCTGGAGGCCATTAATACAAACACAGGGAAGAGCTAACATTTCCTTGCTTGGAAAATGAATTCTCAAGTTGAAGAACTAATCTGTTCAACTTCTATTTAAAATGTCTGTTGATTTATTATCCTTCACAAAAATGTCTGAGGTCAAAATAGGAATACTGGTAAAAAAATTTAAATTATATAATTATATTTCGAACAAAGGGTTGTTAAATTGGGGGCGAGGTTAGCTCAGTGGTAGATCACTGGACTAATAAGCTGGAGGCCCTGAGTTCAAATCCCGAGCAAGCACTAACGATTTTTTCTTCTAGTGTCTTCGTTCACTGGATGAATTCGGCCTCCCTGACCGTCCCTAGGCCAACCCCGACTTTAATTAATTTAATAATGGGTACCTTGGTTGGTGCTAATGACTCTAGCAGTCGAAGCAGCCAAGGGAAAAATCAGGCGGCCGGAGCATAGTACTGACCACACTATCTCCCTAGTGTGCCGTATGGTCATGAATCAGATACCTCTATAGTATCTGCCCCTCAGGGCCCTCGTGGCCTGTTACGGGACTGATTTTTTTTTTTTTTTTTTTTTTTTTTTTTTTTTTTTTTTTTTTTGGTTGTTAAATGATTTCAATATTGAAAAATAAGTTGTTTTTTTTGTTTTTTTAAAGGATAATGCAGGTCTTGATTCTTCTTTTAGTTGAAAATGTCTTTAAGTCCAAATGTCATGTATAAGAAGTGAATAAACAAATAAGCCGACTCATTATTATTATTATTATTAACGTGTTTCCGTTAATTTAGAAAAACATTTTTTTCACTTTCCTGAAAAATGTAAAACCAATTTAAAAAAATGCCAATTAAAAATTGAGGTAAACAGTGACAAGAAAAGAAAAGAAATAAACCGTAACTTTCGAAATTTAAGCACTAATTTTTCCGCATGTGATCCCACCCTTTTAAATGATTAAAGAGACGATTTGTAGGACATTTAATAAGCTTTCGGATCGTTCCCGTCCACTAAATACAATTTCCCATCCGTTTTCCTGATATTTTGGGGACGAGGTTAGCTCAGTGGTAGAGCACTCGACTAATGAACTGGAGGACCAGGTTCAAAACCCGAGCGCGCACTAAAGATTTTTTCTTCTAGTGCTGCCGGTCGAGGGTTGGATTTGGGGTCCCAGATCGTCCCTAGGCTCACCCAGCCTTTAATTAATTTAATTAATAATGGGTACCTTGGGTGCTAATGACTCTAGCAGTCGAAGCAGCCAAGGGGAAAATCAGGCGGCCGGAGCATAGTGTTGACCACACTATCTCCCTAGTGTGCCGTATGGTCAAGAATCAGATACCTCTACAGTATCTGCCCCTCTGGGCCCTTGTGGCCTGTTACGGGACTGATTTTTTTTTTCCTGATATTTAGGAAAATATCCTAAAACCGCTCATGTCTGTTAATAAAATAGTTTGTTTTCTAATATTTTCTTCACTCTGAACGGAACCAAAATTCAAATACCTTCGTTTGGATAAATGTCAAACATCTAGAAAAGGTTTCAGATGAATCCATCGTTTTTAGGTATCCGAACTGAAAATTAGTTAGGAAAAGAACTTTTATTCACTTTTCCCGAATATGGTTACATATATACCATATATATATATATATATATATATATATATATATATATATATATATATATTGCCATAAAAATGGTTCGATTTGTTTTCAAACATTATAATACCTATAAACAGTGTACCTGGAAGTCTAGAATCTCAATCCCGTTAGAGCTACGATTTGTTTTTCACGAATTTGCTGAAAAAAATATCCTGGTGGATTCTACTGGTTAACGAACTTGACCTTTCAAAATCCATTTTTGAGCCAGCTAGAGAGTGAACTGGCAAATGTATGGATATTCTTTTTTTTCTTTTATGGCGCATCGACATATAGGCCATTAGCGCCGACATCCAGGGTGCAGCGAGCAATTTTCCCAACGAGCCGTGAGATAAGAAAATTTCTGCCGCTTATGGAATCTAAAGCGCTATCCACTAGACCACGGGGAAACCCACAAATATATGGATATAAACTGAAATTTTCTAGTCGACAGATCAAGACTGCCGCATCTTGTCTGCGCCAAAAGCGGATTTCTTCCCTGCGAAGGAATAAAATAAAAATTCTTTTTACAAAGATATCTTGTTCATTGTACAAAGTTGAATATGTAAATATCCTTCATAACCTAGAAAATATAAAAATTGGCCTTGAGCCAAGATCATTGCATGTGCCATCCCAATGTAGATAAACTGAAATATTTTCTAACACCGCCACGAAGAATGAAAACTAGGAAGAGAATGAAGAAAAAATACACAATTTTATGGAATTTTTTAGACAAAAAAATTAATCTCCAGTAAAACCAGTATTTAATAAGAAATAGTGACTTGACTTACTTAATGGTAATAATTGCTGCTGACAAAACCACCCGCAATTATTTTTGAGGTTCTCAAATCATTAAATTAAAAGTTACTCTAAAATTCAATGTGCAAAAACTTAATATATGTATATATATATATATATATATATATATATATGTATATATATATATATGTATATATATATATATATATATATATATATATATATATATGTATATATATATATATATATATATATATATATTTATATAGGAGTATGATATTAAAACAATAGTATGTATGTTTGTATTTTAGTAGTTTTAGTTTTTATGTTTATATTTTGGAAATATAAATTATATGTTAATTATTAATTACCATAATTTACTGTTATGTAGCAGATTTTTATTTTAGATGGTATAATTATATTAAAATATTAACATTTGGTTGTTAGAAATTGTTTAGTTGTAAACAAGTAGCAGATATGTAGGTTTGTAAAACTTATCTTGTCTTTGCCTTTTTTGATTTTTGTTTTTATCACATATCAATGCTATAATTATGGTTGGTCTTACCCCCCTTTGATGGTAGCTAGCCATGAGTTGGGAAACCTCGTATCCTGACAGATATTCCTGAAAAGCTAATTATTGAAGGTAAAAAAAAAAAAAAAAAAAAAAAAAAAAAAAAAAAAAAAAAAAAAAAAAAAAAAAAAAAAAAAAAAACGAAAGCACCACCTTAAACGTAAGGCACCACATACAAATAAACCCCTTCCTAAAAAAGTGGTAAATAAAAAGAAAATTATTCTAATGACAGTTCAGATTCTGATACTGACACTGAAATTTCTTCAGGAGAAAATGACGTTGATTCGTCTGATAAATGTCGTGAGTTATGTCGATGACCAGTGAAAATTTGAAAAATATGATTTGGAAAAAGGAAATTTTAAAATAAAAGTAAAAAGACTGTTACATATTTAGTCGCAGAGATCTGTGGTGTTAAATGTCCAATGTTTAAGATCCAATATTTGAAAAAACAAACTTTAAGTGACAAGTTTACGAGAGAAGATGAAAATTTGTATGATATTGATGTTGAAGACATTATGGCTTAACTCCCATACCCTACTATTGCTAGTGGATCTGCTTGACAGTTAAAAGGTTTATCGATTGGAATGGATTTTTCAGCATATTAAGCATAACATAATATCAATAATAGCTTTTTATTATGCTTACATCCTTGTCCTGTATTTATTAAACTTACAATTAATTAAAATATTACTGAATACAATTTTATTTCTGGACTGCTGTGTTGTTTTTACGTGGTCAGAGGTACAACACCCCGTGGTCAAAGGTACAACTACATGTTGTACCCTTGACCACTGTACGATTATTTTTTTAAAAATGAATAAAAAATATTAAATGTAAAGTTAGAACCTTGAAAAAATTAAATATGATAAACAATAGAATACTATTTACAATGAAATTTAAAAAAAAATGAATTTAGCCTTAATATTCAAGCTAAAAAAAAATACAATTGTGCAAAGTGGTCAAAGGTACAACACCTTCCCCTGTATATATATATATACATATATATATATATATATATATATATATATATATATATATATATATATATATATATATATATATATATACATATATTGTGTAGATCCTAAGTTATTGACTAAGATTTTATAGGCAGTTGGTAACAGCTTTATTCAGTTCTCATATATTTTATTTTCAAGTTACATACGGTGCGGCATGTCACACACTAGGTTATTTAACTTTTGTTACAGAAATGTTTCGGCTATAAGCCATTTTCATCCTGTACGATAGTGCATTATTTCTTATATTATAATCTTCAGATATTATTTTTATAAATCATGAGCTGTTAAAGGGTCTAATACTACCGCTCAAAATCAAAGTAATTTTCATGAATTTATAAATAACAAATAAACCAACATTTTTCAATTCATTATATCAAAAGTTTTATATGGAATGTTGAAGTATCCACAAAAAATAATTAAGTTTCAATTCTTCGAATAAAAAAAATGGCAGCGCTCAGTCTGACGAACGGAAACCCTCTTTTTGAGTTGGAGAAGTTGTTCCTGATTTTTGGAACTTTTTGAAAGACAGCCCTGAAGCACTTGAAATAGATGGAAAAAGTGAAGAGCTTAAGCTGGATAAATTAAGCAAAATCTTCAGTAACGCTCTTCTTGAATATATATATATATATATATATATATATATATATATATATATATATATATAGGGGCGAGGTTAGCTCAGTGGTAGAGCACTGGACTCATATGCTGGAGGACCTGAGTTCAAATCCCGAGCAAGCACTTAAGATTTTTTCTTCTAGTCTCTTCATGGGTTCATGGGTTGAATTCGGCCTCCCTTACCGTCCCTAGGCCAACCCAGCCTTTAATAATTTATTAATGGGTACCTTGGTGCTAATGACTCTAGCAGTCGAAGCAGCAAGGGGAAAATCAGGCGGCCGGAGCATAGTACTGACCACACTATCCCCCTTGTGTGTCGTATGGTCATGAATCAGATACCTCTACAGTATCTGCCCCTCAGGGCCCTCGTGGCCTGTTACGGGACTGGTTTTATATATATATATATATATATATATATTTATTTTTTTTAATAAATGTTTATTTAAAATCTGTACAATTTATATAGTACAATAATTAATTGTGATCGTCTTGCGTACATTCAGTGAATAGTTTATGGAAGGAACCAATCATTATTGGCACTTCCTAATATATGCTAACATTTATATTTTCACTGTTTTAAACCACTGCTAGGGTAGCTGGTCACGGGGCCAAAGTCTCTTAAGCCTCCTGGGAAGGTCTTTAGGGTGGGTCCGAGTGGATAGGGATTGACCTCTAGGATTTGGGTGGGATGACAATTTGGAATGGAACGTTAGGAATCTGGATGTTGCGAGGTCTTTTACGAAGGGGATATTTAGGTCATTGTGTAGGGTTTTGTTGGAGACATAAAAGGGAGCACAAAACCCTACACAATGACCTAAATATCCCCTTCGTAAAAGACCTCGCAACATCCAGATTCCTAACGTTCCATTCCAAATTGTCATCCCACCCAAATCCTAGAGGTCAATCCCTATCCACTCGGACCCACCCTAAAGACCTTCCCAGGAGGCTTAAGAGACTTTGGCCCCGTGACCAGCTACCCTAGCAGTGGTTTAAAACAGTGAAAATATAAATGTTAGCATATATATATATATATATATATATATATATATATATACACACGTTCCTAATCAAGAAGATTCTGAAAATGCCTCCTCGAGGGGCTGGAAGACTCATTTTTCCGGCGTTAAATCCCTCGGACGTGTTAGCAGATAGACCCGACGAATCTCCCTATCCCATAAAATGAGATGCCTTGGTACCAAAATGTCTAGGATTTAGCGGCCTACAACTTTCATTTCTAGCCATTTTCTCTGACACCAGTAGTTGAGAAGTTATCGGCATTGAAAGCTTCAAAAATGTGGTTTTGTAGGTTTCAAAGCTCCAGTGACCTAAAATATTTTGAGATTATTTTCTGCGATTTCCGAATAACGCTATGGCTATCATGCTAAGTCGAAAAGTTTGTCTCGAAGTATTATTGGTCTCTCTCTCTCTCTCACTCTCTCTCTCTCGTATGCAAAGCAAGTGAGATGTTTCACGTGTATATTATAGCTTACTACGAGGATTTGATCATGATTAGCAATCCGAATCAATTAGTGTATTGGTTTGTTGTCGGTCAGTTGGACCGCATGTAAATACAACCACCAAAACGCGTGATGAGAGCAAATTCTGAATGTCTTCTCCATGGCCGCTACGCTATTGACCAAGAATATCAA